>OZ024787.1:1208773-1383143 GCA_964017065.1 Haliclona indistincta | reverse complement strand
TCCATATCCAACTAGTGACATCCACAGCACTGACATGAGAGCTGATGAATGGACTCCACGCACTCTCTCATAGTACGTGATAAATCCGGCTAGTCCCTGAACAAGAGATGAAGGTAAAATTAAGAACGTGACACTCATGGTTTCCATTCAAAAATTGGAGGTCGATAAAAAATTAAACAATCGTTAGTATGACTTCAATTCAGTTGTGGACATCATTACGTCATTGCTTGTTACATGATTGTCTCTTGACATGTTACAAAATGGTGCGCACATACAATGCTAAACCTTTAATTAAAGCGAATATTATGGTAACTAATAGCGATGTGACATGTGCTTGACATGTGCAGTATTTATAGCATCATAGATTGCAAATATGAGTGACATGTACATTGGTTATATTTGGGATTCAGTAAGTGTCCATTATAGAGGGATGAGGGGTGTCCTCTAAGAGGGGTCCACTGTACAGCACCTTATGAAACATCTCAGTGGTGCAATATTCTGACAAAGATTCACTACATTACTGTCTTGATCACGACGTCTCTTGTCCTATACTACAGCGGTCTTACTGCATGGAAACTATGGGGCTAACTATAAAGATCTTACCACTCACTGAGACTCTTGACAACTCAATACATACACAATAATAATTTATAGCGAAGATTCATCGCTTTGCAGCCGCCATTATTCTGACTGTGACATAGAAGGTAGTACTGTACATGCATGTCACCTATGATGAACAGTACCTTCAACTCTAAGTTAGTTCTTCAGCTGCCATGTGGTAAATAACGACAGAGATATGTAGAAATGATAATGCATTGTTCACACAAATCTTAAGCTTTCTAGTGATACTAACCATATGGGCAAGTTCAGCGAACACATTAATTTATGAAACACGAACATAGAATTAAAAAGTAATAATTCAGAACCAATAATTTAAAAGAATATTCCTTTCCCATGATCAATATCCTTATTGAGAGCACACATGATTAAAATGTGTCACTTCTTTATGGAAGTAGTTATTACACACCAGTCTTTAGTTAATAGGTTCACATGTATCATTATCCTGATTATTATTAGGATAGTTTCCGCTGTGAAAACTTACATTCTCTCTCCCTCCCTCTTACTCTCTCTGCGTTAGAAGTTAAAGGGGGCGAGATAGCTATAGACACTAAGAGCTATACTGGTATTGTATGACTCAAGAGGGACAAGACTAGTTCAGAGGAGACGAATCAAATAATAACACATGTAACATTACTGTTGTTCGTTGGTGTTGTGAATAAAGCAAGATAATAACAATTTTGTTTTGAAAATTTCAAATCCAGTAGAGACTACATTGTCACTGCTTCTACACATCTTCACACAAGTTTAGAAAAGATATTTCATAGAGACAGGCTCACCATACTGAGGGCTAGCATAACAGGTGAGAGAAACAAGAAGTATGCCACTTTCTGTTGAGTAGCCATTACTATAGTGTAGAGCAGGTCTACTACAGGAGGGAGAATCAGCAAGCCACATACCACCTGAAGGGAGAAGGGAGGGAGGGAGGGGGAGAGGAAGGGAGGGAGGAGGGGAGGGAGGGAGGGAGGGAGGGAGGGAGGGAGGGAGGGAGGGAGGGAGGGAGGGAGGGAGGGAGGGAGGGAGGAGGGAGGGAGGGAGGAGGGAGGGAGGAGGAATGGAGAAATAAGTTGAGGAAAATGAAAAAGATGAGTGCATCACTACAATTGTAATTCTACATTCTACATGTATACCAACACATTCTTGAAATATTTATTTTGACAGCATGTACAACCTATTGAAGGCATGCACATGAATATCATTTGCGAATTGCTTTTTGCTAACCATTTACTTCCTCTACAGTTGAGAAGAAGCCAACTTACTATTGCTGTATACTTACTGTATGTAAAATATGCTACGGATAAGAATCAACGCTCGTAGCTCATTGTCGGAAAAAACGAGTGGTTTAATTGTGACGGCTCAGTTCTACAGACAGACTTCTATTAGGCTGTTATTCGCCACAGAGCTTTGTTATAATTATACCTGGTCGTTGCCTTCCGCATGGATTTGCCGTTCCTCAGCTTCTAAGGCTGTCAACCGAGCGATCGTGTATGCCCACACACCAATCTGGCAGCCATAGAAGCCGGCATAATTCAAAATCATGCGTAGAACCTTGAAGGACACCAGGCTTCACATCTCAAAGCTATCAGATTTGGAATCAACGAAACACGAGGTGTCATAGAAAATCCGCGTACTTTTATGGAAAGAACAAAAAATCTGAAAACGCAATGTTCTCTAACTAGTAAAAATCCGTATCTTAGCCGCGCATTCCTGTATTTTGTTATGAATAAATTTTTATTATAATTCCAGTACCCGCCACCTCAATTCTTATGTATTTTAAATCTCAAGCTTAAAATTTGGAATAAATTTTTTTATTGTAGTGATACAAGCTTTCGCAAAACAACACATCATCTGTGATCGGTCAAAGAGTCATCATAATAATGGATTTATAAGACCCTAACGACTGTGGGCAACAAATAGTGAATATACTTATAGAAATTTACTAGCAAAGCACAGATTAATAGTTAGTCTACAGGTAATCAATACAGTACACCTATATTCACTATAATAATAACACACAAACTGAAAACACTCACAATTTTCGTAATGTTCAGCCAGTTCACAGGTACCACAGCTTTTCGTTTGGACTTGCGACACACTTTTAGACCAGATAGAAACCAGAACAATCCAAGTATGATATACAGGACAACGGTGTCTTGGAAGCACAGAGTCAGGATAGTCTCACCGGGTACAGTACCGTTACCAGTGGGCGGAGTCAGTGAGCATGTGCAGTCAGAGCAAGAGACATTACGCTCCTGTGAGGGTGGTATGAGTGAGAGGATGAACAGGTGAGTAAGATAGAGGTGTGTGTCTGTGTGCGTGTGTGATTCGAGCAAGTAGTGCAAAGCAAGTTAAGTGAATGAGGGAGTAGGTGGGTGTGTGAGTGTGGTTGGTCTCTGCTCACTATGAACTGCGATACAGGACAGCAGAAGCGATCCAGTCTGTCAAGCACGACACTGTTTCCCATCGTCTCCGTTGCCTAGCAAACAGCACACATGCAGTTCACACGGACACGAGGGGAGCCAATTTCACAGTCTTCTATCCTTCAATCGTGCGTGTATGACGCCAGACAGCAGCAGAAGTCCTATCACTTGATAAGCTTAGGGTTAGATCAGTGATCTTTTCTTGTCAGCAATTGCACCCATCTACACGCGGCAGAATCTCTCTTATAGGGACCGTGCACGCTACTCTGTCCGGAAATTAATCACCCTGAAATCAGCTGACACAGCAATTTTTGCAACGAGCCCTGCCCATAATTTTAGACTATACCCGGATATTAATTTTGTCTTGACCTTAGAATCGTTTATCTCCGTGGACGTTTGTCACCTTCGCTAAGTTGTCTACACTAGGCAGACCCTTGGGCTTTTTAGAGCTGTAGTGTCTAGCCATCTTCCTGTTGGTCATCGCCAGCTGTTGTTGGCTTGATCTGCCGTTCTAGTAGAAGCGATCGGGCGTGTGTGCAGGTGCTCTCGTCTGCAGTAGCAGCCGCCATGGGCAACAGTGTTGTGCTCGATCGCCTGGACGGGTTCTGTGATCCAGTGTCACCATTCTGGGTAAGACAGCACAAATACACCGCTAGCCTAGCAACATGCATCAGACGCGTGTAGCTCAGTTTACGAGTGTTATGAAAATAGTGTGCCAATGTTGTCAAACTCTGCTAATTGCACCCCTCGTTCTTCCTCCCCGAATTTTAGAGGCGAGACAATGGACGTTGGGTGTGGCCCCTTCCTCTTGACAATAGGAGCAATGCCTCTGGCTGGCAGGACAACACTGACCTCCCTCTGTGCTTCCAAGACACAGCCATCCTATACACCATACTGGTGCTGTTCTGGCTGCTGTCAGCGATCAAGTTCCTCTGTGGCGACTCAACCAAGCCATCCGTCCCTTTCAACTGGTTGAACGTCATTAAAAGCGTGCGTTAACAACAATATTAAAACATTGTTTGAGTATTTTTCACATTAAATATTTTAAAATGAGAAATTCAAGTGCTGATCCACTACAAGACTATACATGCAGCAGTAGTGTCTGTAGTAACAGTGGTTTTGTTTAGGTATAAATATTACACACAGTTTTGACAACTCTTGTCTGTTTCAAGTAGTTCTATGTAAATTTGACTGCTATGTGGTATAGCTTGTAAAACCTTAATTATCATCATTATGAGGGTGTCAGTGTGTGTAGTTATCATAACACAGCTTGGAAGGCTTTGTGATAATTTAGTTATGCAGATATGCACTTTGCTACATATAGATCAAGATTCAGCTGTTTGGCAGCAACAAATATTAAGCACAATGAATAGCGATATGATCTTACTCACAATAGATCCTCGCTATTCCCAATACACTATTCCATTGTGAATAGTGTTGCTATGTGCTCATGAATCTCATTGCATAGCATTGCACATGGTCCTAGCAAAATTCACTAATCCAACAGTTTTACTTCATGGTACCAAGTTCGGATTAGCTTGGGTCTTAAACTAATCTAATCTGCATTTTTCCTCTCCTCTGCAGTTCCTCTGTTTTGTGATGATCATCTTTCCGCTGGTGGACCTGATTTACACAATCATCCAGGGAGCTCAGGAGACACCAGGACTGAAGGTGGCTCACTATCAGTACCTCACACCGATCGTCATGGCTCTGAGTATGGTGAGTACTAGCTAGTAGCTCTGACCCTCTGTAATTGTAGAGGGATTTTTGTCTTGTAATGCTGAAGTGTTAGTCCCCAAGCGAGTGTCTTCCTGCTGAAGTGGAAAGTATAGAGTGTCACCTTCATGCACTAGTGTGTTCAGTCGCTTCATCTAACAGCAACTGCAGAGACTGAAATTATTATTTTTGTGCATAAAGATGACGTTCCAAAATTTTTCTTTGGTGACAGAAATTACTGCAAAACACTGCATAGTTGTCAACAGAGCTTCTGTTGTGAGGTTTGCAGCTTCTAGACCAGTATGGCTTATCATGAGCAAGCTTTAGTCTCTGTAACAAACAAATTCTTGCCCGGAGTGTTTCGTGTTAGTAGGTTTCAGACACCTGGTGTGTTTAGTGTTAGAGTGCTGTAATTATCAGAGATCCTATTTCCTTCTCTCTGTGTGTTAGTGATGATTGTGGTGTGCCAAATGAAATACAAACAACAACTGCCAAAACAGTGTTTGGGCGTAGAACAGATCATGATCAGACATGAGACATCATGATTTTGAGCTTTGTTTATCAGAATCTCTACTATGTATCGACTTCTTCTTACTATGTGTTAAAATTGAACCGAACCAGTCCGGCCTAGTTACAAATCTCTGAATGCTAACTGAACTGTGCCGATTGTAGTACCGAACAATAAATGGGCCGCTTCTGGTAAGGTTGTATCGGAGCTTTGATCGTAAAGTGTGACACGGCACGGTTCTATTGCGCAGTGTGAACGTGGTATTACGTGAAAAAAATTCGCTTGCACAGTTAACTCTTATTCACATTGTTAAAATTTGTTCTTATTTTTCTCTAGGGTTTGGCTGCTCTGGTGAATGTGTACGAGAGGAAGAGTGGTATACGATCTTCAGGGCTGCTCATAGTGCTGTGGCTATGTCTGGTTGTGTGGTCAGCCATCAAGCTACGTACCTACATACTGAAGGAGATGGATGCTGTAAGCAACGCCCTCTAGACTCTAGACCACCTGCCTCTGTGTCTCTTGATCTTACTATTTCACTCGTACCTGTCAATCTCAGCTCTTGTGGAGTTAACTTTACTGTTGAATAAAAATTGCAATTTAAAACTCCTGTACTCATGCACGTTGAAATATTGTAATAAATAAGCCTCCTTGACAAGATCTCTTCTTGCTGGCCCTGTGTGTCTGTGGTATACCATAGCCAACTGCAGAATTTTCTGTGGATTCTGTAAATTTCTGGGTTTTTTTTTAACTTTATCTTCCTTATCTCTCTCTCTCTCCGCTGCAGGGATACATCACTGACAGTTATCGATTCGGCACTTTTGTTGGAATGTTTGGATTCTTTATAATTCAAATGTTCCTCTCGTTCGTTTCAGAGCCGAAGTCACCGTACATGACCTTCGTTGAAGATGGGGTAAGCAGCAACGCCGGCGCGGCTTATAGCTTAACGTAGCATCACGTTAACGTTAACGCGCGCGCAAACGTAACTCGCCGTGCTAACTACAGTACAGCTAGCTAGCTGTGGAGGCAGGAGATAAACTTTGCTCAGTAAGTTAGGCAAAACTTAGGCTGCAGCCTGCATTGCCGGAGGAGTGAGCCGGATCGGAGCATCGGCGTGTAGCTGTAGCATTGGCGCGACGCGCCTTGCTGAGGAGCGAGCGATTATGATTGGCTGTTCGCTTGCAGTGCACCACGCACGGCAGAAAAAGACGCAGAAAATGATCAGAAGCTTCAGAGCATCGCTTAGAAGATCTTGCTTGTTGTACTGCCGCTGCAGCATACAAAAGACGAGATGTTCGAGCTGAAACTCGTGAAAATCCGGCGTCTTTGCGAAAGATCATTTTCAGTGCAATGAGCGAGCTGTCTCTTAGCGAAGATGACGACATTATTATCAAGTTATACATCTCTCTGCCCACACAGCGCCAGCAATGCCCTGAGGAGTCTTCCTCTTTCTTCTCCAGGATCACCTGGTGGTGGATGACAAGGTAAGCCACCTGTGAATAACAATTAACATGCAAGAAGCAAAAAATTATTCCTTTTTCTCATTTTTTTCTGTGCAGTCTCATATGGACTGGATGGAGGAGGGCGCTCACCTACGATGACCTCTACGACCTCAACTATGAGGACAAGTCACGCGTGGTTGCTCCTCAGTTCCAGAAAGAGTGGGACAGACAACTGAAGAAAGCCAAGTGAGTCAAACTGATACGGGAATTTTCACTACATTTGAATTTTGTTGAATCTTTCATGGTGAAGACATTAAAATTATATTTTCAAGGCTTCGACTTCAAATTTTGTTCTATATTTAAAATTAATGTGACTTCTACATTGTTTTGGGCAAAAAAACCTAATGACATTGGTTTATAATAGTTTAGCAAATTGCATGGACACACACAATAGATTTGCTGACTAAAACAGCTGTATTGCATGCATGTTACAGTAACACAGGTTATTTTTAATGGTGACTTGTGTGTTCGAGAAACTAGCTAGCTTTCTACTCTTATCTCTTCACAGTATCAGGTTTGAGGGTCACCAGCTCGAGGAGCAGCCCGGTGTGGAGGTACGCCAGCAACAGCAGCGCCAGAAGGACCCGTCACTAGTAATAGCTCTTGTTAGGACATTCGGAACCATGTTCATCGTAGCTGCATTCTTCAAGCTACTCCAAGATGCTCTCCAGTTTGTCAGCCCTCAAATACTCAAGTAAGACATGTACAAAAATAATATGGTAGATACAGTGCTTTTAATCTAGAGGAGCCACTTTTGTGTTTTGTGGTTAACAAGTATGTTTTGTGTTCAGAAAAAGTAACTATAGTTGCTATTGGACTGAAATTTGCTATGAGTGTTCACACATCATTCCGTAGTGTGTGTAGAAAATCTGGACTGATTATGCTAGTGGACAGTAAAGTTGTTGCTGCTTGTGTACCAGGCATTGGTTAGCAATTATGAAAAAATGTGTTAAGGCCAGGAAAATAGTATGGAGCTGAGTTAAGAAAATTCCCTTTGCAGTCTGCTTGAATGACTATTCAGTTTTAATCTCAGCAAGTTAGAGAGCTTAACTTCCAAGCATAGTGAATTATGAGCCCTAAATGTACCAGAAATTGGCGATTTTTGGTGATAAAAGTGTTAAGGCTGAAATCTGGACATCTTTGCGAGTTAAGAAAAACCACCTGATCTCTGGATAGCCAGATACTTGTAGTTTTCACTAGTTTTTAAACTAGCGCGATACGTTCATCCATGCGCAAACGCGGTCAGCGAGAACACCAACTTTAGCTGTGACTTCGATTCTCTGCCGTGTTATAATGATATTCATCCAATATGAGCATTTATCGATTACGTGTTTCTGCGTGCGCTGCGCCGCTCACCGTCGAGCAGCAAGAATGGCGCTGATCAAAAGCTGTGTTTTGCGCTTTGCCTGTTCTTAAGCGTGCTTCTACAGCATAGATATTAGCTAAGCTCGAGGAATAATAACCGCCAAGCCTCGTTGTAGCGATAGACTGTGGCTGCTGTGTCGTAGGTGTGGTTCATTGTGACGTTGTACAAATTATAGTGATGTCACAAACATGGCGCTATTGTATTAGCTTCAATGGGAGAGAGCTGTAGAGCATCGTGTGTCTTGCATTTTCTCATGCTCATAGTTGCAATCTGCATTAATGCAATAGAAAGGGCTATGTAGAAAGTTGTGCGGACTAACTACGCACACAACTCTGGGAATAAAAAGTGGCTCCTCTAGATTAAAAGCACTGTACTGAAAAATTTTGTTAATTTGACCATTGCAAATTTGGGAAAAGTAAATCCAATTTTTGGTTGTTTTTTGACGGCTGAGTGTTTCTATTCATAATAATTATGATTTTGACCTATTATTATATTTTTGAAGCGTACATGGTAACATGTGTGAAAGTGATGAATACTCAATTTTGTATAAAGAAGTAATTTTATCATTGCCGATCAGCAATGATTATGTAGGAATCCCTACAACTTTTAGTTTTTTGTTAAAACCTTTTTACTTTACTTGTGTATATAGAATCTATAGACATGAATAAAGTAATGATTGTAAAAACGCCTTAGTGTATCACAATTTATATTTTAATACTCTACAGGGTGATCATAGCTTACATCACTGACAAGAATCAGCCGGAGTGGCAGGGATACTTCTACGCATTCTTGTTGTTTGCTACTGCAGTGCTGCAGTCTCTGTTCCTTCATCAGTACTTTCATCGTTGCTTCTTAGCTGGCATGAGAATACGAACTGCCGTCATCTCTACAGTATACAGAAAGGTACTGACTCAAATACTAACTGTGTACAGCTAAAATAGTATTTGATTCCATTTCCTTTGCATGTGATTTATAAACCTCCTTTCCTCCCTCCCTCCCTTCCTTTCTCGTCCCTCCCTTCCTTTCTCCCTCCCTCCCTCCCTCTCTCCCTCTCTCCCTCCCTCCCTCTCTTCCTTTCTCCTCCCTCCCTCTCTCCCTTCCTTTCTCCTCCCTCCCTTCCCTTCTCCTCCCTCCCTTCCTTTCTCCTCCCTCCCTTCTTTTCTCCTCCCTCCCTCCCTTCCTTTCTCTTCCCACCCTTCCTTTCTCCTCCCTCGCTTCCTTTTTCCCTCCCTCCCTCCCTTTCATCTATCCATCCCTCTGTCCCTTTTTCTCACCAGGCTATGAGGCTCAGTAACAGGGCTCGTCGTACTCGTACAGTCGGTGAAATCGTCAACCTGATGTCAGTGGATGCTCAACGATTCATGGATCTAATGACCTACATACACATGATATGGTCTGCTCCATTACAGATAGTGATCTCGATGGTGTTCCTCTATATCTCTCTCGGCTGGCCGGTCTTCATTGGACTAGTAGTGATGATTCTCATGATACCACTCAATATGGTCATTGCTATCATCAGCAGAAAGTTCCAGGTGAGACCAGTAGTGATCTGAGAATACCGTACTCCTGTGAGCAAGGGCAGCTTATCGAGCCGCAGGCAGAGAGAGGGCATGTGTAAATCTCCAAAAGACGAATTGTAAACTGTTACTAAAAATAGACATCCAGTTTTGTGTACATTCACAGAAATTTCCAAAAGTCAATACATGTACTTGACATGTGCAGTTTAGCTTGAACCACAAACATGAATCTAAAGCTGACAGTCACCTGGATTGCAGTGTTTGTATCTGGTGCTGTTTACAATAATCATTATCATACACCATGCAAGAGTTCATTTGCATGCTGATGCATTATTACCGTACACATGTAGCATTGTACTTTATTTTTCGCTCTTTTACTGTTCTCCAGGTGTCTCAGATGTTACACAAGGACAGTAGAATCAAACTAGTGAATGAAGTGCTCAACGGAATTAAGGTATTCACTCACTCACTCATTCACTCTCTCTCACTCTCTCTCTCTCACTCTCACTCTCTCTCTCTCTCTCTCTCTCTCTCTCTCTCTCTCTCTCTCCATCTTGTCAGGTGATCAAGCTATATGCATGGGAGATACCGTTCAAGCGCCAGATTATGGGTATCAGAGGAGATGAGTTGAAAGTGCTCAAGTACTCAGCTTACCTATCTGCCGGCACCTCATTCACATGGACCTGTGCTCCATTCTTGGTATAAGAGAGAGACAGAGACAGAGAAATAGGGAGGAGGAAGAATGGAGAGAGAGTGAGAGGAAGAGGGAGGCAGGGAGGGAGAATTGAGGGAGAGAGAAGAAGAATGGAGAGAAAGAGAGAGTAAGATTTAATGAGCTTTGTGCAATCTTCAGGTTTCGCTCTCCACATTTGCTACATATGCCCTGGCTCATCAAGGTGATCCTGCTAACCAGCTGACTGCTGAGAGAGTGTTTGTGGCTCTGTCGCTGTTCAATATCCTGCGCTTCCCTCTCGCCATGTTACCCATGTTGATATCAAGCCTTGTAGAGGTATGTTTGGGATAGCTAGGCTCTATGACCCTCTGTGAGGCAGCTAGACACTGCTTATAGTGCACAGGTGTCCTGGCTCTACCAGTGACCCTCTGTAAGGCAGCTAGACACAGCTTAGTGCACAGGTGTCCTGGCTCTACCAGTGACCCTCTGTGAGGCAGCTAGACACTGCTTAGTGCAAAGGTGTCCTGGCTCTACCAGTGACCCTCTGTGAGGCAGCTAGACACTGCTTATAGTGCACAGGTGTCCTGGCTCTACCAGTGACCCTCTGTGAGGCAGCTAGACACTGCTTAGTGTACAGGCGTCCTGGCTCTACCAGTGACCCTCTGTGAGGCAGCTAGACACTGCTTAGTGCTTTTTTCTTTGCTTCAGGTCAGTGTGTCTGTGAAGAGACTGAGGGAATTCCTGAAGGGAGAGGAACTGGATCCAGAGAATACTGACTGGAGAGACACTCCACCCATTGGTGAGTATGACCACACCTTCTCTACTAGTAGCACTGTATGAGTCCATACGTACAGGACGAGATGATGACTCAGTGACTGTGATAGGAGGCTCATTCACATGGGACTCACCTGAGAGACCTGCACTGGAAAAGTGAGTACAACGCCAAACCATACATATTATGTGCAATGAGTAACTACAGTGGAACCCATTGGGACCCTGATTCGAGGGTGAAAGGTTTCCACTGTACTACAGTAATGTATCTTACTGACGTCCACATGTACATTTGGCTACTAACAGTGCGTTGTCAAATTTGTATAGTAATAAATATAGGTTAGACGACGGATCGAGGCAACTACGGGATTTAGAGTGCCGCGGGAACCGATGTATAGACGTTCCGAGCGCGTAGCGCGAGGGCGTCTATTTCGGTTGCCAAGGCGCTCTAATTCCCGTAGTTGCCGATGATTCGTCGTCTAAGGTATTTATACTACAGCTACATGGCAACAATAAACCGACGCAGATATTTTTTGAAAAACAATGGTTGATGACAGTCCCAAAGCTGCTGAGTTCCTGCAGCATGAACGTTTCTTCTTGCTCGAAAACACGTGCTGTGACCCGGCTGCCACACCCACAAACGCCGCTTTGCATTACACGAGGCAATGGCTGAACTTGGACTCCAACGAACGGATAGTTACTAGAGTCCAGCAGTCTTTTGTACTTGCTGTGTGCGTTTATTGGGCAATCTTTAAGCTGTCAACATAGCAAAACGTGGTAAGTTACTTGCTTTCTTACGTTTTCCATGCACGACAAGTCAACTTATCGTTGCATCGATCGTAGCCAAGTACTCGGGTCTATAGACCTTATTCAATGACGTAATAATTGCGTGGTTTTATCTTAGAAACAAGCGTAAACGTTGCTAGGTCGCCATTTTGCGGGGAAAAGGCGGGTTAGTACAAAATCAGTACACAAATGGCTGTTAGCGCTGCAGATATCTCTGTGATCTCGTCAAATGTGGAGTCTGGATACTACCAGCAGCTACCAGAGAGCGCAAGGAAGAGATATGCAGAAAAGTTGAATATGATTGGCTTCTCGTGCGATCCATATGCTAAGCATAGTTCACACCAGTGGTCGAAAGCCAGCACGAAATGGCCAGAGATCGAGTACCCAGACGTCTATAACTATCTGGTGAACACTCCTAGCCCTTACACAAAAGAAGAAATGAAGGCCTACAAAAGCTTGGAGGGATACAAATATTTTGTTGACGGCTGGGTAGAGAAAGTTCTTGTCCAGCATGGAGGTTCGACTGCCGACGGCGATGAAGTTGCTGTGGTAATTGCGAGCGTGAGACACTCACAAAAGCTATCAGCCACACCGGTAAAGCCATGGATCGCTGCGCTGAACAATGGAAAGTTAGTGTGTGCACACTGCACGTGCATGGCAGGACTCGGCGAGGCATGTTCTCACATTGCAGCTCTACTTTTTGCCATGGAGGCAAACACACGATATCGTAACAGCCTCTCGTGTACTTCTGAACTGTGTGCATGGTTGCCACCTAGCATTGGTAGAAACGTCAAGTACGCTACAGCATCAGATATGGATTTCACCACTCCAGACTCAAAACGAGTACGACAGCACAGCCTCATGACAACTCCAAGTATTGATAAGGCGAGTGCAACCAGCAGTAGTAGTACTACCACTACTGATCCTGCTAGTACTAGTAGGAAGAGCTCGAAGAAAACACTACCGCAACCACCAACTGATGCTGAGCTGGAAAATCTGTACAAGGAGCTGTCTCAATGTGGAAAACCAGCCTTGCTGTCTTTAGTACCTGGTTATTCTGAAGCCTATATTCCAGCTAGTGCAACTGGTTCTCTACCACTTCCACTTACCGAGGTGTTTCAAAAAGATATGCTAGAATCGAGCTATCCTGAACTACTGAAGGTTTGCAGTGCAGTATTTGATACTATCACTGTGACAAAAGAGCAGGCTAGTAAGTTGTGTGAAGATACTGAAAAGCAGAGCAAGTCAAAAGTCTGGTTTAGGCACAGAGCTGGTCGAGTAACTGCATCAAGGTTCAAGGCTGCAGCTCATACCAACCCTGATAATCCATCTCAGTCACTCATCAAGGAAATTTGCTACCCAACAAGCCACAAGGTCTATTCTGAGGCTATCACATGGGGACAGAAAAACGAAGAAGTTGCTCGTGCAATGTACCATTCGTTCATGAAGGAAAAACACTCAAACTTCTTACTTACCTCGAGCGGTTTGGTGGTACATCCTGACTATCCCTACCTTGGTGCGTCTCCTGATGGTATTGTGAAGTGTAGCTGCTGTACTGGTACAGGTGTACTTGAGACAAGAAATTAAAAAGATTTCTATCGAAATCAAAAGGATGTAGTGATGAAGAAATCTACCACTGGTTCACAATGTAAACCAACAAGGAACAAGCATAGAATGGTAACACGATTGACTTGCTAACAGACCATAGATCCCTACATCAGTGGCTGCTGTGGCCAGACTATAGCTAGTTAAGCTATTTACTGTTGACTGACACTTTGAATAGAATTCAGCTTGTGACAAAATATTGATCTTATGTACAGCCACAGATGTAGGGATCTATGGTCTGTTAGCAAGTCAATCGTGTTACCATTCTATGCTTGTTCCTTGTTGGTTTACATTGTGAACCAGTGGTAGATTTCTTCATCACTACATCCTTTTGATTTCGATAGAAATCTTTTTAATTTCTTGTTTGTGTCCTTTTTTCTTTTTAGTGAAGTGCAGTTCAATATCATGCATGTACGGAGAAGTCTTTGTTTCCACCATTAGTTTAGTATTCCTGTTGTTGATGGCTTTTCTTAAACTTGTAGCTAAAATCATATATCAGGTCTGCCTAGTCGCCTACGCATGTATGCAGTGCATACGAGCCCCGCCCACACTTGCTTGTAGATCTACACGGCGGTTATAACTATCTGGCAAGTGCAGAATGGCGATCCTACACGAGCTTACCGTTCTTCGAAGACTCCAGACAAATGCCGGGTGTGTGTTCTCCGTGATAGTGATCCAATCATCCACACGGCGCAGCGATACTTTAGCTGCTTGGTCACGTGCACTACCCATTGCTAATTGGTCACGTGCGTATTGCGCAATCACAATAATGGCGTCTAACACTAAGCTGACAATGGATCACGATCGAGAAATCGCGGAACTTAGATCGCCGTTACGCTAAAAACAAAGCTCAAAAGGCACATGCCAGGAGAATTTCACGACTGTTCGTGGATGTTTTGGTCTCGGCACTGCTCGCGTAAAGGCGCTAGGCGAGTTGAAGAAAGAAGAAAGAAAGAAAGAAAGAAGAAGAAAGAAGAAAACGAAGATGACGAAACTCGATTTTCACCGTTTACAGGTTCGTCACTTTAGTAACAATTTCGAGCAATCTCCTTGCTACTGTAAGATGGGGCAACGCCAGAGAGCAGATCTAAGTGTCTAAAGACGTCTAAAATTCAACACCAGGCGAAATATCAGCGCTTGAACGCTAATACATTGTATGTAGCCGCCATCTTGTTTTCTCGTTCATCCCTACATAGGGAGACACTACCGTGTCTCCCTAATAAAGTGCCCCTTTCGCTGCAAAATGCAATCTTTCATCGAGGCAAGTAAAAACAAAGATTTCTGTTTGAAGGTTGGTGAAGACGGCTCTTGGGAATTGAATGCACAACATGCATATTATTATCAAGTGCAAGCTCAGATCAAGCTAACTGGAGCCAAGTACTGTGACTTTGTTGTGTGGAGCCCCTGTGAGTTTGTAACTCTACGTATCAATCCAGACACAGAATTTATTTCTCAAGTGGTTGATAAAGTGACAAAATTCTTCAAATTGGGAGTTCTGCCTGAACTAGTTGGCAAGTGGTTTACAAAAGCACCATACTACAGAATCACAGATGATGTTACCACTAATCATGAGCTGTAACTGTTGTAAGTAGAACATGTAAACAACTTGTACACCCATGTATCTTGTAAATACTATGATGTTGACAACAGTAATAATGCAAGATTGTGTTAATGAGTTAGTCTGAAGGAATAACTGATGGACAGCAATTACACAATGCAGAACATATTAGGACAATCTTGTCAATTGAGGAATATTGAGTTTCTGGGCTAGTCATCACCATATTGATAGGCAAAATCCCTTGCAAAATAGTGTATTTTTGCCGGAGAAGTCCAATTACTCTTTCAACATGAATACGCACACGTGAGAGCTGTCTAGCAGTGTCTACCTCTAATTTACTTAGCTGCTTCTTTCCTCTAGTGAATGGAGGGGTAGCAATCTTAGCACAATAAAATCTAAAAGCATCTTCCACATTGAACCCACGGTCTGCTAAGACTTCATCTCCAGGCAATAAATTGTTAAGGATTCCACAATTTTCTGTGATGTACTGATCCGAAGTACGTCCACCCCAAGCCTTTGAAACAAACGTAATAGTTCCTTGTGGAGAAATAGCAATTAAAAATTTGAATGTATTATGATGTTTATAACTAGACCAAGTTTGTGCCCTTGGTTCGAGTGACTTTGATCTTTCGCAAAAGATTTCGAAACAGTCGATGATAGATACACAGTTGCGAAAATTCTTTCTAAATTCTGTTGGCATTGTCAATCTTATTTGGTCACGTGTAGGCCATTTAATTAGAGGTTGAAAACGAACAAACATGATATCTATCCACTTATTGACATAGCGAGATACAGTAGACTGACTTATTCCAAATCGGTAAGCTAGATCATTGTCATAAAGGCTAAGCCGTAGTTTCATCAACACTAACAAAAACTGTTGTAAGAGTGGGAGGGATTGAGGATTCTTACTTGGATTAACGTCTGCAGACACAAAACGAAACACAGCCATTAGACATGCAAAAGTAGGTAGGCCTGTGTAAAACTTGACTTTGTGGTCGTCATCTTTGAAGCATTCTTCACAAGGAATGCACCTCTTCGCTTCAGAAGCAACCGCACGATCTCTTAATTCTGCATTCTCGACTCTCAGATGACACAGGTTTTTCTCAAGTGCATCAATGTATTCTATCTTATCTGTTGTTAGCGTTAGGTCTGTCGTCAATGTTGCAGCATCACTGGTTCTTGTCCGTTCTGTCATTGTTCCCTTCTCATTCTCTGGTGCTTTTGTAAGTTCTGTCTCGTGTTCTTCTTCAGTTCTTGAAACTTTGATAGCACCTCTCGTAGCAGCAGTCTCTGACCTACGCTTACGCGATTCCAGCCTTCTAGTGTAGGACGCCAAATTCTGCTCTGCCCTGGTTTTTTCTCGAGTAGTCGAATGATTAAACAGCGTTGGAACATAGTCCGGTGATAGAGGATCGTTGCTCTTACTGCCACTAACAAAATGAGCACTGCACAACACAGAATGTTCCGTGGGCTGCCAATGCACTCGTCTCACTGCAGCAATCCAAAGCGCCCGCCTGTCTTTGTCTACAGGAAATCGGTGGAATTTGATGGATGAATTGGCAGTAGAGCGGTTCTTGCACCCAGGAGCGCAGCACGACTTCACCATGACTGAAGTATAATAGACTACAAGCCGAGCTACAAGCACCTGTTCTTCTGCTAGTTTTGCCCCGCACAGCAGGCGCACGTTGACTATGACGTCATGCATTACGTAATCTGAATAACGTCTATAGATGCTGTGCTGCCCATGCCAGAAGCGAACACAACACATACTGGCCCAGTAACTACCAAAGCTAGTACCTGTACAAAAGAAACTCATGACAGAGGAAAACATGATCATGAGTTCCAGCGGAAAAATATGAGTTCCAGCGGAAAAATACGAGTTCCCGCGGAAGAATACGTGATTTATTTTCCTCCAACTGACCAATCAGATTCTAGAATTACATTGAACTGTAGTATAATTATATCTAAAGTAACATATACGTAACAGTGTAACGGAGTGTAATCTCTTGATTTGTTCCTCTACTCTAGTATCAACCTGCACATCAAGCCAGGTGAGCTGGTGGCAGTGGTGGGTCATGTTGGAGCTGGCAAGTCCTCACTCATCTCTGCTCTGCTGGGAGAGATGGAGAAGATGAACGGACATGTTGCTCTGAGAGTAAGCACACACTCAACTCCTGTAAAGACACTGTTTGATAATGGTCTCCTCTTCTTGTAGGGCAATGTGGCATTTGTCCCTCAGCAAGCATGGATACAGAATGCTACAGTGAAGGATAATATACTGTTTGGTAAGCAGTTCAGTGGACGGCTCTACAACAAGACACTACAGGAGTGTGCTCTGGAGTCAGACCTGGAGATACTGCCGGGAGGAGACATGACTGAGATTGGAGAGAAGGTAAGAGAGACATAGTTAATGAATGGCTCATTGGATTTTTAACAATGAGACCGGAACCGAGTACAGACGAATCCAATGTCACACAATCGCGAGGAGCCATAAATTAATTGTTTCATGTTTTTTTACATAATTGAACTTTTATGGTAATTGATACGAACCACAGTAACAGTCCTTCTCTTTCTCTCATTGTTGTGTATAGGGTATTAATCTGAGTGGTGGTCAGAAGCAGAGGGTTAGTCTAGCTAGAGCTGTCTATCAAGAAACTGATATATACTTACTGGATGATCCACTCAGTGCTGTGGACTCACATGTCGGCAAACACATCTTTGACAAGGTCATAGGACCTGATGGAATGCTGAGAGGAAAGGTGATTCAGAGAGAGGGAAGGATGAATGTTGTGACAGTGTGTACATGTGTTAATCTCTCTCAGGTTCGTATCTTGGTGACCCATGGGTTGGGGTTCTTGCCGCAGTGTGACAGAATCGTAGTGATGGATGACGGCAAGATAACAGAGTCAGGAGCATACTCTGAACTGATGGACAACAATGGAGCCTTTGCTGAGTTCATACGACACTATAGTACCATGGAAGATAATGAGGAAGGAGACCCTTGTGAGTTCAACATTATTCAGAAAAAAAATTATCAGAAGCTCATCGAGACGTACCCGTCGAAAAAACTAACTCTGTAAACAACAAAATCCTGATTAGCAAAAAATATCTATGTTGACTATGCCCAGTATTAATTTTAGTCTTCCAATTCTCACCTAGTCGCCTTTCAGACCACAGCATGTGCTGTTTTCGATGTGTAGTAAACTAGAGCAGTAGAGTAATAGTAAACTGATACCCCAACAGTAGTAGACAGCAACATGATTTCTGTGTACCCTAGACAGCAACATGATGTATGTGTCAGATGACAGGTATTTTGATTTCGCTGTTTTATTGTGAAAATACATGCTTCCTCGCCCAATTCGTGGGCTTGACCAGTTAAACAATTCTAGTTATATTGAAAAAAGTTTGAAGCAAAATTGCTGTTTACAGTATTCATTTCTCCATCCATGTAGTTGCTAATGAGTATTCAGAGTATGAGGATGACATCATACCTACTGATCAGAGTGCACTAGTCTCTGAGGTCATCTCTGATAATCCTGATGACCACTCTCACAAGATGGGTGTCCGGGCGCACATTGCTCAGCGCCGTGCTAATCTGAAGAGCGTTGACTCAATAGACGATCCATTGAAACCTCGTCCAGAGTTAGTGAGACGTCGATCCCGCGGTGAGTTGAAGAGACAGCTATCCAAGCAACTATCAAGACAAGAATCAGTGGTTGATGAGAAACCAGCGACAGAACGAACTAAACTAATAGCAGAGGAGACCGTAGAGACTGGAACTGTAAGATAACATGTATTACTGATTATAATCTTGAATATCTGTACCTCAGGTTAAATGGTCGGTTCTTCTCACATACTTTAAGGCATGTACCTACTACATGACTGGTCTTATGCTGCTGTTCAATATACTACAAAATGGCACTTCAGTCGGTACTAACTTCTGGCTAGCTGCTTGGAGCAATGCCAACGCAGCCAACACTACCACAACTACCAATATCAGCAATAACACAAATACCACAAGCTCACCACCAGACGATCAACTGTTAGTCACACACTCTCTCACTCACTCACTCACTCACTCTCTTACTCACATACATACTTACCCAATCACTTATTCACTCGCTCACTCACCCTCCCTCTCCCTCTCTAGTGGTATGTATCTTGGTGTATATGCTAGTCTTGGATTCGGTCAAGCTTTTCTGGTACTGATCGGTTCATTTGCGATGGCTATTGGTGCTATCATGGCCTCTAGGACACTTCACGATAACATGCTTGCTAACATCATTCGCTCTCCAATGACATTCTTTGATACCACACCTCTCGGCAGAATACTTAATCGTTTCTCGAAGGACATCTACACAATCGATGAGCTGGTTCCACGGTCTCTTCGTATGTTCATCTACATGTTGTTCTCCTGTATCAGCACATTCGTGGTGATTGCTGTGGCGTCTCCATGGTTTCTAGCAGTCATTGTGCCTCTACTGGTCATCTACATAGTAGTACAGGTAAGTGCCTTAAATTTCAGTCATTTGAAATATTTTCATCTCTTTTCGTAGCGTTTCTATGTTGCAACTTCACGTCAGTTGAAGCGACTAGAGTCAGTGACTCGATCACCGATCTACTCTCATTTCCAGGAGAGTGTGACGGGTGTGTCCACCATTAGAGCTTATCGACTACAGGACAGATTCATTGAACAGAACGAGTACAAGATTGACTACAACCAACTAGCTTACTATCCTAACATATGCTCTAACAGGTACTTGTAGCACTCTTAATCTTATCACACTGTGTTGTCTCTCACTATAGATGGCTGGCTATTAGACTGGAGTTCCTGGGCAACTGTATCATATTGTTTGCAGCCATGTTTGCTGTATTACAGCGTAACTTCCCTCATGTGTTTGGTGATATTAGTCCAGGAGTGGCAGGTCTATCACTAACATATGCTCTACAGGTAACATCTATTTATGGAAGTATAATAGTAAAGAAAATAGCCAGTGCGTAATTAGAAGTGTGGGGGTGTGGTCTACCAGAGTTGATTAAATATACAGTTATCTGCAAAGTACCATATCTGTAACGTAATTTCTTCTAAAGATTCAGTGACAGGCCAAACACCTCCTAACCCACTGATCACTAGCACTCCTACATTAAGTGTCTACTACTTTACTCCTCACTGTGTGTGGTGTGTAGGTGACTGTTGCTCTCAATTGGGTTGTTCGTATGACCAGTGAACTGGAGACCAATATTGTAGCAGTGGAGAGAACCAAAGAGTATACTGACACACCACGAGAGGTCAGTACCTAGAGAACACATGACCACAGACAGCACTAGCTCTGTTCTCTCTCCGTAGGCTCCACCCATTGTTGATGGTCATCGTCCTCCTCGTGTGTGGCCAGTGGAGGGCAGGGTTCAGTTTGATCGCTACTCCACTAGATATCGTGAGGGACTAGACCTGGTGCTCAGGGAGATCTCCTGTGACATACGAGGAGGAGAGAAGGTGAGGTGGTGATGATGGTGGTGTGTGACAGCAATGTTTGTGTGGTAGGTTGGTATTGTTGGTCGCACTGGAGCAGGCAAGTCCTCACTCACTGTTGCTCTGTTCCGTATCATTGAAGCTGCTAGTGGAGCCATCCTCATCGATGGAGAGGACATTGCTACATACGGTCTGGACGATCTCAGATCAAGAATAACCATCATACCTCAGGTACAAGCAGCAGCAGCAGACCCTATTACCAGCTGATGTACTCTCAATATTACAGGACCCCGTGCTGTTCTCTGGTACTCTGCGTAACAACCTGGACCCTGTGGAGGAGCACACCGATGAACAACTGTGGCAAGCACTGACAACAGCTAACCTACAGACATTTGTATCAGGTCTACCAGAGGGACTTCAGTTTGGAGTGTCAGAGGGAGGAGAGAACTTGAGGTTAGACAGCTACACACACACACACTCACTGACTCTCTCTCTTTATCTCTCTCTCTCAGTGTTGGTCAGAGGCAGTTAGTTTGTTTAGCTCGTGCTCTTCTTCGTAAGACCAAGATTCTGGTACTGGATGAAGCAACTGCAGCAGTTGATATGGAAACAGACGATCTCATACAAAAGACCATTCGTACGGAATTTGCTGACAGCACTGTTCTGACTATCGCTCATCGTCTGAACACCATTCTGGATTATGATAGGTAAGAGAGAGAGAGAGAAGGAAGGAAGGGAGGGAAGAAGAGAGAGAGGGAGGGAGGGAGAGAGAGAGGGAAGGAGGAAGAGAGAGAGAGAGAGAGAGAGAGAGAGAGAGAGAGAGAGAGAGAGAGAGAGAGAGAGGGAGGGAGGGAGTGAGTGAGAGGTTAAATGGTTATGAATTATCTCTGTTGTTGTTAGGGTGATGGTGTTGGATGCTGGTAGGATAGTAGAGTTTGATTCACCTAACAAACTCATTGAAGAGAAAGGAGTGTTCTTCTCAATGGCACGTGATGCTGGACTAGTCTAATATGGAACTCACTCACTCTCTACTAGTAGCTACTAATACACACATGCTCTATATTATTATCAGTTTTATTTCTTTAGTAAGCATTTGTGACTTTTCAAACATCCAATGATACAGTACATTACACTATTTTAAAGTATTGTCAACATTGTTAGTTAGTGATGGTTAGTGTAGTGACGTCATTGCTGAGATTAGTGTTTGCATGAGTGCTGTCTACCTGGTCGCTGTGATACCATTGAACACGGTCTAGCTATAGGAGATAGTGAGATGGAATGAAGCATCGATTTGCACAATCGTTCAGAGCCGATTTCTCAAGTCTGTCTGGAAGTAGCAAAACCTGAGAAGTCGTATCACGCACACACCCGATCAAGCCTCTGTAATGTTTATTACAGAGCCTGTACGAGTGCAGGGCAATAAATGGCTCATTATAATAGTTCATCCAACAAGGAGAATATTACAAATAGATGTCTGCGTCTTTGCGCATTGCTATAGATGACGCTACGCGCGGTCAATAACCTACATTAATGGCCTCGAATAGAGCAATCTGATTGGTGAATAATGACGTACTATGTAATAATTTAATGTTTTCTTATCACCTTGAAGACATGCCTGGCACTTTCACCAACTTTTGAAAAATAGTTTTGACAAAGACCATGTATGCTGATGAACAACATGTTGAGGCATGTTTGACAAAGAATTGTTTAACACTTTGAACTGACAATGTAATCTGCTGAGTTCAACATTTGATGAATGGACAATATCTGCTGAGTTCAGCAGTTTAGGTCTACAGCAATCAAAATTTCAAGCTTTAGAAGCAGTGTATAGTTGCTGAAGATGGGACGTATCAAACTGAGTTGCTGTATTTTATACTGTGCAATCGTATCATGAATTATAACGAGGAACTGCCACAAACTTGCAGTCTCGCACTGCATTGTGTCATGCGTAATATCTTTACTTCGTACAATTGACTTACAGTTTGAAGTAAAAAAACAGAAAAACAGACTAACGAAGATGTATCAAACTTTTAGAGACAGGACTGCTATACTGACAGCTTTCACTGGGCTCTTAGCACTATAGTTCTAATCAACATTATACCCTCGGCATTGCTGTAGTATAGCAGCACAGTAGTAACATGATCACTCTCGTCATGACAAGTTACTGTAATGATTCTTATCACTGTGAAGACATGCCAGCAATATTGACAAAGACCATGCATGAATGCTGTTGAACAACATGTTAAGGCATGTTTGGGAGAGAATAGTTTAACACTTTGAACAGACAATGTAATCTGCTGAGTTCAACAAAATGATGAATGGACAATATCTGCTGAGTTCAGCAGTTCAGGTCTATATATTCAGACCCTGGTCAGTTCAGGTCAGCCACCTTGCCAGTCAGCTGCTGCTATTCCTCTCAATTCTCGTATCATGTCTTCTCCTGGGCCAGCCAAGAAGCAGAAAAGTATAGTTTACTCTCTTACGTGGCTGTGTCATGTGTTTGATCTGGATTATATTCCTATAGCAATGTCGTCACTAACCAGCTCACTGCAGCTTACTGACCAACAGCAGTGTAGCAGCCATGACAAGCCACTGGAGGTGTACTGTGACGCCATCACTGGTACCTTCCCGAGACACCAGCAGCAGATTGTGGATATTCTTCATGACAAATTAGCTGGAATTACCACTGCTGTACAAACCTTGGAATCCCAGGAAGAAGGAGGTTTTCTAGAGCAGTTAGAAGCTGCAAGAAGAGAGATTAAGGCTGCAGCTAAACAGCAAATGGAGCAAGTGGAGGAGTCTGAGAGACAACTGATGAGACAGCTTTATCAAGTCACTGATGACTATGTATCAACAACTTTTTCACTTGTTAAAAAAGACAACCTCCAACCACTGGATGAGACCAGAGTGAGGTTTGTAAAGAGCGCTAGTGTTCTAGAGGCATGTCGCAGTCTGGGTAGTGTGGTTAGGTATGGGCAGTTTAAGGCAACTGGTGACAAAACAAGCTTTGATCTTTGCAGTGCAGCTCCTCTCTCCTCTGAGCAGGTCTCCTGCCAGCTCTCTCCAGTAGCTGACCCCACACTAGTTGTCAAGTGTGTCGTACGCCAAGTGACTCCCGGCAGGTTTGAGGTTCGCTATTCTCCTCCCACTGCTGGTCCCCACCAGCTGAGGGTGCAGATGGGAGGGACTGATATCCTTGACACACCTCTCAATGTAGAGATCATGCCCAAGAGGGCAGGACAGACATTCACTGATCTGAATAGTCCTCGAGGACTAGCCATCACAAGGGAAGGTCACCTCACTGTGGCAGAATGGGACAAACACTGCATCACCATCATCGACCCTACTAATGGGAGGAAGATCAGGAGCTTTGGACAGCATGGCTCTGGACAAGTACAATTCAACCGTCCTCGTGGAGTGGCAGTGACCCAAGATGGCCACATTATTGTAGCTGATTGGTGGAATCATCGTCTACAAGTGTTGACAGCAGAAGGTGCCTTATTAGCTACAGTGGGCAGTAAGGGATCTCAACCACTACAGTTTCATTACCCATGTGATGTGGCGGTTGATCACATTGGGAAACTCTTTGTCACTGAGTGTGGTAACCATCGTGTCCAGGTCCTCAATGCTGACCTCACCTACTCACACTGCTTTGGTAGCAAAGGAGCTCAACCTGGAGAGTTCAACCATCCAAGTGGCATAACTATCGATGTTGATGGTATGGTCTTTGTAGCTGACCGTTCTAACAACAGAGTTCAGAAGTTCACTCCCGAGGGTAAGCTGTTGGCCGTCATTGACAGTAAGGAAGAAGGAGGAGGTCGGTTGAATGGTCCATATGGTCTGTGTGTGGATGGTAATGGCATACTTTATGTGACTGAGCGTGACAGTAATACAGTGAGTATGTTTACTAGTGAAGGAAGGTTTCTTGGATATATCGGTGACAGTGATGGCTCTAGTTTCAAGAGCCCTTGGTTCATCGTATCTGACCAGACAGGTCGACTGTACATCAGTGACGACAATGGAGTGGTCACCTACTAACAACAGTGACTGGAATATTGATTGTGTTTACTGTAGTGCTGTCATTCTTGAGTTCATAAAACACTTTTCAAGTATCAATGCATCATATTGAGTAACAATGCATCATATTGAGTAACAATGCATCATATTGAGTAACAATGCATCATATTGAGTAACAATGCATCATATTGAGCATCATATTGAGTAACAATTAATGCATCATATTGAGTAACAATGCATCATATTGAGTAACAATGCATCATATTGAGTAACAATGCATCATATTGAGTAACAATGCATCATATTGAGTAACAATGCATCATATTGAGTAACAATGCATCATATTGAGTAACAATGCATCATATTGAGTAACAATGAGTTTTCAGTGCTAGCGCTATAGAAAGGTACCATCAGTAATACAGCATGAATAATCCCTTCTGTGGAGAGTTGTTAATTTCAATGATAGAGGAGCTCTGTGTTCTTACTGGATAGATATTGAGTCTGAGTGAGATGTGTTCCATGGTCTAACATACAGGAACCCAGTAGTGTTCATGTTGGTCCTATCATGTGATCTCATATGTCTCACGTGCTCAAGTATGTGTTCAGTTCGCTTATTGCTCTTTTACTTACATCAGCAGTCTTATTAAAATGTGTCGTGACTGTGTTGTCTCAGCTTCATGTCGCTCTTACCTATCATCGTCTTTTTACTCTCATGTTGATTTAAGCTTGCCCCTGTAATTTACTGTACTTATTAACTGTTATGCTACAACTGTCAGTTCTGTGTTCATTGAGAACAAGCACGAATGAGTGTTCCAAGTGCTCAACCCACTGATCACTAGCACTACTACATTAAGTGTCTATTCCTTTACTCCTCACTGTGTGTGGTGTGTAGGTGACTGTTGCTCTCAATTGGGTTGTTCGTATGACCAGTGAACTGGAGACCAATATTGTAGCAGTGGAGAGAACCAAAGAGTATACTGACACACCACGAGAGGTCAGTACCTAGAGAACACATGACCACAGACAGCACTAGCTCTGTTCTCTCTCTCTCTCTCTCTGTAGGCTCCACCCATTGTTGATGGTCATCGTCCTCCTCGTGTGTGGCCAGTGGAGGGCAGGGTTCAGTTTGATCGTTACTCCACTAGATATCGTGAGGGACTAGACCTGGTGCTCAGGCAGATCTCCTGTGACATACGAGGAGGAGAGAAGGTGAGGTGGTGATGATGGTGGTGTGTGACAGCAGCAGCAATGTTTGTGTGGTAGGTTGGTATTGTTGGTCACACTGGAGCAGGCAAGTCCTCACTCACTGTTGCTCTGTTCCGTATCATTGAAGCTGCTAGTGGAGCCATCCTCATCGATGGAGAGGACATTGCTACATACGGTCTGGACGATCTCAGATCAAGAATAACCATCATACCTCAGGTACAATCAGCAGCAGACCCTATTACCAGCTGATGTACTCTCAATATTACAGGACCCCGTGCTGTTCTCTGGTACTCTGCGTAACAACCTGGACCCTGTGGAGGAGCATACCGATGAACAACTGTGGCAAGCACTGACAACAGCTAACCTACAGACATTTGTATCAGGTCTACCAGAGGGACTTCAGTTTGGAGTGTCAGAGGGAGGAGAGAACTTGAGGTTAGACAGATACACACACACACTCACTGACTCTCTCTCTCACTCACTCACTCACTCACTCACTCACTCACTCACTCACTCGCGCACTCACTCACGCACACACACACACACACACACACTCACTCTCTCTCACACTCTCTCTCCCCTCAGTGTTGGTCAGAGGCAGTTGGTTTGTTTAGCTCGTGCTCTTCTTCGTAAGACCAAGATTCTGGTACTGGATGAAGCAACTGCAGCAGTTGATATGGAAACAGACGATCTCATACAAAAGACCATTCGTACGGAATTTGCTGACAGCACTGTTCTGACTATTGCTCATCGTCTGAACACCATTCTGGATTATGATAGGTGAGAGAGACAGAGAGGGAGGAAAGAAGGGAGGGAGGGAGGAAGAAAGAGAGAGTGAAAGAGTGAGAGGTTAAATGGTTGATTATTTCTGTTGTTGTTAGGGTGATGGTGTTGGATGCTGGTAGGATAGTGGAGTTTGACTCATCTAACAAACTCATTGAAGAGAAAGGAGTGTTCTTCTCAATGGCACGTGATGCTGGACTAGTCTAATATGGAACTCACTCACTCACTACTAGTAGCTACTAATACACACATGCTCTATATATTATTATCAGTTTTATTTCTTTAGTAAGCATTTGTGACTTTTCAAACATCCAATGATACAGTACATTACACTATTTTAAAGTATTGTCAACATTGTTAGTTAGTGATGGTTAGTGTTGTGACGTCATTGCTGAGATTAGTGTTTGCATGAGTACTGACTACCTGGTCGCTGTGATACCATTGAACACGGTCTAGCTATAGGAGATAGTGGTTTGTAAACAGATGGAGTGAAGCATCCATTTTAAATTTTGGCGCTTTTAATTTAGCCACACCCATCCACGTGGACCAGACTCAGAGCCAGTGACCAGTACAGGATTCCAGTATGCTATGCCTACTGTACACCCGCTACTCTGATGTCATCACGTGATGGACAATGCCAGCAGGGCCTTGGCAGAGAGATATGGAAAATACCAGTGTCATCTTCTGATACAGTAACTCTATTGTGGGCCGGCTAGCTCTGGATCATGGATTGGAATCAGCTGCTAGATCAGGACTCATGTGGAGAAGCAGTTTTGTCAAGCAGAACTTCATGATACTTGACACCATAATATGCTAGTACAGAATATACTCACTCAATGATGGTAGGTCAAATTATAGACTCCCATATTAGGGAGGCACGGTAGTGCCTCCCTATGTAGGGTTGAACGGAAAAACAAGATGGCGGCTACATACAATGTATTAGCGTTCAAACGCTGATATTTCGCCAGGTGGTGAATTTATACGTTCAAGGACACTTAGATCTGCTATCTGGCGTTGCCCCATCTTACAGTAGCAAGGAGAGTGCTCTACACTGTTACTAAAGTGACGAAGCTAAAAACGGTGAAAATCGAGTTTCGTCATCTTCGTTTTCTTCTTTCTTTCTTTCTTCTTTCTTCTTCAGCGCGCCTAGCGCCTTTACGCGAGCAGTGCCGAGACCAAAACACCCACGAACAGTCGTGAAATTCTCCTGGCAGGTGCCTTTTGAACTTTGTTTTTAGCGAAACGGCGATTTACATTCCGCGAGTTCTCGATCGTCATCCATTGTCAGCTAAGTGTTAGACGCCATTATTGTGATTGCGCAATACGCACGTGACCAAGCAGTGGTTAGCGCACGTGACCAAAATGTTATTAAGACAGGTACATGATGTAACGAGTAGGTAAAAATAAAAATAAAAAAATAAAATTTTAAGTAAGACCAATTCAGATTTTGTAGAGAAAAATATTAAAACAGTTTAACCAGATCCATTGCCCTCTGCAATGGCTAAAGTTAGAGTATCTGTCTTTAGGTTAAAGGGCTTAGATTTTGCGGACCTGGTTCCTCGCAAGCACATAAGGGTGGAGCGCAGTAGAGCGAAGCTCAGTCGACTCCTCAGAAAGCCCATTATCTGACCATAGGAAGCATCGTGTTTTTCCGCGAGAAGGTTGCCAATTCTCTTCAGAGTCAAAGTAGCAGCGGGGCCTATTCCTCCAGTACATGCAAGTACAAATGGGACAAAAGTAGATTGCTCGATCTCAACAACTCGTTGTTCATATTTCCTTCTCTTCTCATTCTCATGTCTTCGGTAGCTTGATTGGATGCAGGGGGTTTGATTCGAGGGAGCGTAGGGGTTGAACACCCGCACATCAAAAAATATTCGCTCAAATCTGCCCCCCCAGATACCACTGGCGGCAACATCAAGTCTAGCATACTCGTCTCGGTTGGCACTCAACAGAGAGAGAGTCTCCCCAGTCAATGGTTGTAGGGTTGGTTCTATAGCTACATCATGACGCGTTTCAGTTAGGAGGCTTCCAAGAACATCACGTATCTCATTGTGCCTGATAATAGTGAAGCCTCCGGTTGCGCAGGTCAGTGCATGTTCGACAGAGAAGTTGGCACCACAGGGACACTTGGTTGGGAGGTTAGATAAAGACCATCCATATCTCAGACAAAGTGCATCACGAAATGCTCCTTTGTGTAAATTAAAACCATGATCTTTTAGAGGCAAAACTGTTAACCAGTTCGAAGCTCCCCTCTCACTTGCAAGGAGGACGTGCAAGTTAGCGCACGTGAGGACGGGACGTGCAAGTTAGCGCACGGGAGGACGTGCAAGTTAGCGCACGTGACCAAGCACTACCTTGAGTATCTCCGCGCCGTATGGATCACGAAGAACACATATCTGTCTGGAGTCTTCGAAGGACGGTAAGATCGTCTGATGGTATAAGATCACCATTCTGCGCTTGCCAGATAATTATAACCGCCATACAGATCTACAAACTAGTGTGGGCGGGGCTCGTATGCACTTCTAGTTCTTGCATGCATGTATGCGTAGGCGAGCTGATATGTACAGCATAATAAATATTTTTAGCTACAAGTTTAAAATTGTTAATAATAAAGAAAAGCCATCAACAACAGGAAAACTAAATCAATGGTGGAAACAAAGACGGCTCAGTACGTTCATGATATTGTCACTAAAAAGTAAAAAGGACACAAACAAGAAATTAAAAAGATTTCTATCGAAATCAAAAGGATGTAGGGTTGTGAAATCTACCACTGGTTCACAATGTAAACTAACAAGGAACAAGCATGGAATGGTAACACGATTGACTTGCTAACAGACCATAGATCCCTACATCAGTGGCTGTTGTGATTGACTATAGCTAGTTCAGCTGGTTGCTGTTGACTGCTGACACCTGACATGCATTCAGCTTGAATATTGATCTTATGTACAGCCACTGATGTAGGGATCTATGGTCTGTTAGCAAGTCAATCGTGTTACCATTCCATGCTTGTTCCTTGTTAGTTTTTTACACTATAACTAATTTCAAAATACACGTGTACCAGTGGCGTATCCAGGATTTGAAGTAGGCGGGTGCTTAACTATAAACCACACCCATTATTTATTGACTGCTCCCAATATTTTATTATAATTGCAGTACAATCGAAATTCAAGCAAGCTAGCTGTTCTCTGAGCTAGTCTAGTAACACGTGCGTTCCTAAGGCTAGCAATTAAGCCACTAATCACCTTACTAAATATGGCAAGCATTAATATTTTCTGCTAAGCATGGTTAACTATAATCTTTTGCCTTATTAAAAAAGAAATCTCTGGTTCTTAGGGGGGTGCTCAAGCACTGGAAGCACCCTTGTAAAAACGCCCCTGACGTGTGCAGCATTGTATATTTATATTTACATTATGTCTCATCTAGTATCAACCTGCAAATGAAGCCAGGTGAGCTGGTGGCAGTGGTGGGTCATGTTGGAGTTGGCAAGTCCTCTCTCATCTCTGCTCTGCTGGGAGAGATGGAGAAGATGAACGGAAATGTTGCTCTGAGAGTAAGCACACTCTCAACACCTGTAAAGACACTGTTTCATAATGGTCTCCTCTTCTTGTAGGGCAATGTGGCATTTGTCCCTCAGCAAGCATGGATACAGAATGCTACAGTGAAGGATAATATACTGTTTGGTAAGCAGTTCAATGGACACAAGACACTACAGGAGTGTGCTCTGGAGTCAGACCTGGAGATACTGCCGGGAGGAGACATGACTGAGATTGGAGAGAAGGTGAGAGAGACATAGTTAATGTATGGCTCCAAGTGTAACATTGCATGGATTTGTACGCATGAGTAGACCACAAGGATGTTATTTTTAATTTATTAGCCATACTGTTGGAAAATAGCATTTTTTCATATTTTGTGCTCTCTCCACATGAATAATAATGAGTACTCTACACTAATTTGTAGTCTCACACTGCATTGTGTCATACGTAATATCTTTTCTTTGCACAATTATTGACTTTCAGTCTTAAGTCAAAATACGGACCAAATGAAGATAGATTAAAAGTTTAGTAACATTAGACAGGACTGCTATACTGACAGCTTTCACTGGGCTCTTAGCACTATAGTTCTAATCAACATTATACCCTCGGCATTGCTGTAGTATAGCAGCACAGTAGTAACATGATCACTCTCGTCATGACCAGTTACTGTAATGTTTCTTATCACTGTGAAGCAATATTGACAAAGACCATGCATGCTGATGAACAACATGTTGAGGCATGTTTGGCAAAGAATAGTTTAACACTTTGAACAGACAATGTAATCTGCTGAGTTCAACAAAATGATGAATGGACAATATCTGCTGAGTTCAGCAGTTCAGGTCTATATATTCAGACCCTGGTCAGTTCAGATCAACCACCTTGCCAGTCAGCTGCTGCTATTCCTCTCAATTCTCGTATCATGTCTTCTCCTGGGCCAGCCAAGAAGCAGAAAAGTATAGTTTACTCTCTTACGTGGCTGTGTCATGTGTTTGATCTGGATTATATTCCTATAGCAATGTTGTCACTAACCAGCTCACTGCAGCTTACTGACCAACAGCAGTGTAGCAGCCATGACAAGCCACTGAAGGTGTACTGTGACGCCATCACTGGTACCTTCCCGAGACACCAGCAGCAGATTGTGGATATTCTTCATGACAAATTAGCTGGCATTACCACTGCTATACAAACCTTGGAATCCCAGAAAGAAGGAGGTTTCCTAGAGCAGTTAGAAGCTGCAAGAAGAGAGATCAAGGCTGCAGCTAAACAGCAAATGGAGCAAGTGGAGGAATCAGAGAGACAACTGATGAGACAGCTTTATCAAGTCACAGATGACTACGTATCAGGAACTTTTTCACTTGTTAAAAAAGACAACCTCCAACCACTAGATGAGACCAGAGTGAGGTTTGTAAAGAGCACTAGTGTTCTAGAGACATGTCACAGTCTGGGTAGTGTGGTTAGGTATGGGCAGTTTAAGGCAACTGGTGACAAAACAAGTTTTGATCTTTGCAGTGCAGCTCCTCTCTCCTCTGAGCAGGTCTCCTGCCAGCTCTCTCCAGTAGCTGACCCCACACTAGTTGTCAAGTGTGTCGTACACCAAGTGACTCCCGGCAGGTTTGAGGTTCGCTATTCTCCTCCCACTGTTGGTCTCCATGTGCACCAGCTGAGGGTGCAGGTGGGAGGGACCGATATCCTTGACACACCTCTCAATATAGAGGTCATGCCATCAGAGGTCATGTCCAGGAGGGCAGGACAGACATTCACTGATCTGGCAGATCCTGTAGGACTAGCCATCACAAGGGAAGGTGACCTCATTGTGGCAGAATTAGGCAAACACTGCATCACCATCATCGACCCTACTAATGGGAGGAAGATCAGTAGCTTTGGACAGTATGGCTCTGGACAAGTACAATTCAATGACCCATATGGAGTGGCAGTGACCCAAGATGGCCGTATTGTTGTTGCTGACGTGGGTAATCATCGTCTACAAGTGTTGACAGCAGAGGGAGCCTTCATAGCTACAGTGGGCAGTGAGGGATCTCAACCACTACAGTTTGATAAACCACAGGATGTGGCTGTTGATCACAATGGGAAAGTCTTTGTCACTGATACTGGTAACCATCGTGTCCAGGTCCTCAATGCTGACCTCACCTACTCACACTGCTTTGGTAGCTATGGAGCTCAACCTGGAGTGTTAAATAATGGTCTACTTGGCATAACTATCGATGCAAACGGTATCGTCTTTGTAGCTGACAGTAGCAACAACAGAGTTCAGAAGTTCACTCCCGAGGGTAAGCTGTTGGCCGTCATTGACAGTAAGGGAGAAGGTCGGTTGAATGGTCCACACGGTCTGTGTGTCGATGGTAATAATATACTTTACGTCGCTGAAAATGGCAGTAATACAGTGAGTATGTTTACTAGTGAAGGAAGGTTTCTTGGATATATCGGTGACAGTGATGGCTCTAGTTTCAAGCGTCCTTGGTTCATCATATCTGACCAGACAGGTCGACTGTACATCTGTGACGACAATGGAGTGGTCACCTACTAACAACTGTGACTGGAATATTGATTGTGTTTACTGTAGTGCTGTCATTCTTGAGTTCATAACAATGCATCATATTGAGTAACAATGCATCATATTGAGTAACAATGCATCATATTGAGTAACAATGCATCATATTGAGTAACAATGCATCATATTGAGTAACAATGAGTAACAATGAATTTTCATTACTAGCAGGAGCGCATAATTAAGAGAGACCACTCTCTTACCACGCTCTCTCTTAATTATGCGCTCCTGGTGCTAGCAGTATAGATAGGTAATTTACTGTTTTTATTAACTGTCTATTCCTTTACTCCTCACTGTGTGTGGTGTGTAGGTGACTGTTGCTCTCAATTGGGTTGTTCGTATGACCAGTGAACTAGAGACTAATGATGTGTCAGTCGAGAGAACCAAAGATTACAGTGAGACACCACGAGAGGTCAGTACCTAGAGAACACATGACCACAGACAGCACTAGCTCTGTTCTCTCTCTCTCTCTCTCTCTGTAGGCTCCACCCATTGTTGATGGTCATTGTCCTCCTCGTGTGTGGCCAGTGGAGGGCACGCTTCAGTTTGATCGTTACTCCACTAGATATCGTGAGGGACTAGACCTGGTGCTCAGGGAGATCTCCTGTGACATACGAGGAGGAGAGAAGGTGAGGTGGTGATGATGGTGGTGTGTGACAGCAGCAGCAATGTTTGTGTGGTAGGTTGGTATTGTTGGTCGCACTGGAGCAGGCAAGTCCTCACTCACTGTTGCTCTGTTCCGTATCATTGAAGCTGCTAGTGGAGCCATCCTCATCGATGGAGAGGACATTGCTACATACGGTCTGGACGATCTCAGATCAAGAATAACCATCATACCTCAGGTACAAGCAGCAGACCCTATTACCAGCTGATGTACTCTCAATATTACAGGACCCCGTGCTGTTCTCTGGTACTCTGCGTAACAACCTGGACCCTGTGGAGGAGCACACCGATGAACAACTGTGGCAAGCACTGACAACAGCTAACCTACAGACATTTGTATCAGGTCTACCAGAGGGACTTCAGTTTGGAGTGTCAGAGGGAGGAGAGAACTTGAGGTTAGACAGATACACACACACACTCACTGACTCTCTCTCTCACTCACTCACTCACTCACTCACTCACTCACTCACTCACTCGCGCACTCACTCACGCACACACACACACACACACACACACACACACACTCACTCTCTCTCACACTCTCTCTCCCCTCAGTGTTGGTCAGAGGCAGTTGGTTTGTTTAGCTCGTGCTCTTCTTCGTAAGACCAAGATTCTGGTACTGGATGAAGCAACTGCAGCAGTTGATATGGAAACAGACGATCTCATACAAAAGACCATTCGTACGGAATTTGCTGACAGCACTGTTCTGACTATTGCTCATCGTCTGAACACCATTCTGGATTATGATAGGTGAGAGAGACAGAGAGGGAGGAAAGAAGGGAGGGAGGGAGGAAGAAAGAGAGAGTGAAAGAGTGAGAGGTTAAATGGTTGATTATTTCTGTTGTTGTTAGGGTGATGGTGTTGGATGCTGGTAGGATAGTGGAGTTTGACTCATCTAACAAACTCATTGAAGAGAAAGGAGTGTTCTTCTCAATGGCACGTGATGCTGGACTAGTCTAATATGGAACTCACTCACTCTCTACTAGTAGCTACTAATACACACATGCTCTATATTATTATCAGTTTTATTTCTTTAGTAAGCATTTGTGACTTTTCAAACATCCAATGATACAGTACATTACACTATTTTAAAGTATTGTCAACATTGTTAGTTAGTGATGGTTAGTGTAGTGACGTCATTGCTGAGATTAGTGTTTGCATGAGTACTGACTACCTGGTCGCTGTGATACCATTGAACACGGTCTAGCTAGCTATAGGAGATAGTGAGATGGAGGGAAGCATCGATTTAAATTTTGGCGCTTTTATTTAGCCACACCCATCCACGTGGACCAGATGCAGAGCTATCGACTAGTACAGGATTCCACTATGCCTACTGTACGCCAGCTACTCATAAGCTTGTGATGTCATCACGTGATGGACAGTGCCAGCAGGGCCTAGGGAGAGAGATGCGATAATACCAGTCTCATCTTCTGATACAGTGACTCTATTGTGGGCCGGCTAGCTCTGGATCATGGATTGGAATCAGCTGTTAGATCAGGACTCATGGAGAAGCAGCTGTGTCAGGTAGAACTTCATGATACTTGACACCATTATGCTAGTACAGAATATACTCACCCAATGATGGTAAGTCCTTTTTACACTAACTTTCAAAATGAACATGTGTGCAGCATTGTATATATAACTAGAGTTCTAATGAACACATACCCGTGCGCTGAGCTAGGAGCTAAACACGGCTACTCCTGCATTACTGCAACACGCACGTTACTCTGACTACAACACGCACGCACGCACGTTACTTAATGGCTCTGACGTTACGGTACACGTGAGACTGAGTGAGGACATCGACATTGATAGGAGGTTGGGTGACACACCCACAATACCGTAAGTGCTCTTTAAGAACACGTAGCTTTAGATAGCCATGGATTAGCCGCTCGAACAAGGCTTGCCAGCACATAAAACGTCTTCATAGGACTATAAATTCAGTGAGGAAGCTGCAGAGAGTGTTTTTGTGGAGAGTTTCGAGCGGTAAGACGCAAACAGGCGTGTTTTTTGTCCACACACAAACACACACACATACCGACGGACACAAACGCATAACCCTGGCGCATACTGCGCACGGGTAATTATATTTACATAATGTCTAATCTGATCTAGTATCAACCTGCACATCAAGCCAGGTGAGCTGGTGGCAGTGGTGGGTCATTTTGGAGCTGGCAAGTCCTCTCTCATCTCTGCTCTGCTGGGAGAGATGGAGAAGATGAACGGACATGTTGCTCTGAGAGTAAGCACACACTCAACACCTGTAAAGACACTGTTTCATAATGGTCTCCTCTTCTTGTAGGGCAATGTGGCATTTGTCCCTCAGCAAGCATGGATACAGAATGCTACAGTGAAGGATAATATACTGTTTGGTAAGCAGTTCAATGGACGGCTCTACAACAAGACACTACAGGAGTGTGCTCTGGAGTCAGACCTGGAGATACTGCCGGGAGGAGACATGACTGAGATTGGAGAGAAGGTGAGAGAGACATAGTTAATATAATTATGGCTTTGCGTGGAACATTGGATTTTAACAATGAGTCCGGAAGCGAGTGCAGACGAATCCATTGTCACACGATCGCTATATAGGAGCCATAAATTAATTGTTTTATGTTTTTTTTACATAATTGAACTTTACTGGGTTATACTTGTAGTTGATACGAACCACAGTAACAGTCCTTCTCTATCTCTCATTGTTGTGTATAGGGTATTAATCTGAGTGGTGGTCAGAAGCAGAGGGTTAGTCTAGCTAGAGCTGTCTATCAAGAAACTGATATATACTTACTGGATGATCCACTCAGTGCTGTGGACTCACATGTCGGCAAACACATCTTTGACAAGGTCATAGGACCTGATGGAATGCTGAGAGGAAAGGTACGTGAGTCAGAGAGAGGGAGAGAGAGAGAGGACAGGAGGGAGAGGGAGTGAATGAGTGAGTGAGTGAGTGTGTTGTGACAGTGTGTACATGTGTTATTCTCTCTCAGGTTCGTATCTTGGTGACCCATGGGTTGGGGTTCTTGCCGCAGTGTGACAGGATCGTAGTGATGGATGACGGCAAGATAACAGAGTCAGGAGCATACTCTGAACTGATGGACAACAATGGAGCCTTTGCTGAGTTCATACGACACTATAGTACCATGGAAGATAATGAGGAAGGAGACCCTTGTGAGTTCAACACAAAATATTAGTGAGAAAAAGTTATCAGAAGCTCATCGTTACGTACCCGTCGAAAAAACTAACTTTGTAAATAGCAAAATCCTGATTTGGGCCAAATTAGTAGCAAAATATATGCCCAGCACTAATTTTAGTCTTGCAATTCTCGCCTAGTCACCTTTCAGACCACAGCACATGCTGTTTTCGATGTGTAGTAAACTACAACAGTAGAGTAGTAGTAAACTGACACCCTAACAGATGAGTGGTAGACAGCAACATGATTTCTGTGTCAGATGACAGTTATTTTGAATACACCGTTTGCATGGTTTTGCAGGTCACTTATCGCTATGAAAATGACAAGTCGATAAGCCCACGCCCACTAATCCAGCCCACAGAAAGTTGCCAAAAAGAACGCTTGTAGTATCATGCACGCTGCAAATACTTGGTGATTTGAAAAAAATAACGGCAGGACGCTCTATATACATGTACCTTACTCAAGCTGGATAAGTGGGTGTGGCCTTATCAAATTGTCGTTTTCATCGCGACAAGTGACCTGCAAAACCACAAAAAAATTATAGTTATAACATTCAGATAAATGTTAAGCAAAATTGCTGTTTACAGTATTCATTTCTCCATCCATGTAGTTGCTAATGAGTATTCAGAGTATGAGGATGACATCATACCTACTGATCAGAGTGCTCTAGTCTCTGAGGTCATCTCTGATAATCCTGATGACCACTCTCACAGGATGGGTGTCCGGGCACACATTGCTCAGCGCCGTGCTAAACTGAAGAGTGTTGACTCAATAGAGGATCCATTGAAACCTCGTCCAGAGTTAGTGAGACGTCGATCCCGCGGTGAGTTGAAGAGACAGCTATCCAAGCAACTATCAAGACAAGAATCAGTGGTTGATGAGAAACCAGCGACAGAACGAACTAAACTAATAGCTGAGGAGACCGTGGAGACTGGAACTGTAAGATAACATGTATTACTGATTATAATCTTGAATATCTTTACCTCAGGTTAAATGGTCGGTTCTTCTCACATACTTTAAGGCATGTACCTACTACATGACTGGTCTTATGCTGCTGTTCAATATACTACAAAATGGCACTTCAGTTGGTACTAACTTCTGGCTAGCTAAATGGAGCAATGCCAACGCAGCCAACACTACCACAACTACCAATATCAGCAATAACACAAATACCACAAGCTCACCACCAGACGATCAACTGTTAGTCACACACTCACACACTCTCCTATTCACTCACTCACTCACTCTCCTACTCACTCACTCACTCACTCTCTTACTCACACACACACACACACACACTCACTTACTCACCCACTCACCCTCCCTCTCCCTCTCTAGTGGTATGTATCTTGGTGTATATGCTGGTCTTGGATTCGGTCAAGCTTTTCTGGTACTGATCGGTTCATTTGCAATGGCTATTGGTGCTATCATGGCCTCTAAGACACTTCACGATAACATGCTTGCTAACATCATTCGCTCTCCAATGACATTCTTTGATACCACACCTCTCGGCAGAATACTCAATCGTTTCTCGAAGGACATCTACACAATTGATGAGCTGGTTCCACGGTCTCTTCGTATGTTCATCTACATGTTGTTCTCCTGTATCAGCACGTTCGTGGTGATTGCTGTGGCGTCTCCATGGTTTCTAGCAGTCATTGTGCCTCTACTGGTCATCTACATAGTAGTACAGGTAAGTGCCTTAAATTTCAGTCATTTAAAAAATTTTCATCTCTTTTCGTAGCGTTTCTATGTTGCAACTTCACGTCAGTTGAAGCGACTAGAGTCAGTGACTCGATCACCGATCTACTCTCATTTCCAGGAGAGTGTGACGGGTGTGTCCACCATTAGAGCTTATCGACTGCAGGACAGATTCATTGAACAGAACGAGTACAAGATTGACTACAACCAACTAGCTTACTATCCTAACATATGCTCTAACAGGTACTTGTAGCACTCCTAATCTGATGACACTGTGTTGTCTCTCACTATAGATGGCTGGCTATTAGACTGGAGTTCCTGGGCAACTGTATCATATTGTTTGCAGCCATGTTTGCTGTATTACAGCGTAACTTCCCTCATGTGTTTGGTGATATTAGTCCAGGAGTGGCTGGTCTATCTCTAACATATGCTCTACAGGTAACATCGATATATGCAAGTATTTTACATATTAATTTAATGTATATGTTGTGCGCAAACTACGGATCGGGACAATCCATGGATTGCGCTGCCCAAAGTATGGATCCGTGCTTTGCGCAACAATCCATGGATTGTCTGCTCAATCCATGGATCGCGCAAACGAGGGACTCAAAGTATGGATCTCGGCCAAACCATTAATGCATGGACGCTCATGAGAAGCGGCGGACTCCACTGACGTTCGCCACTGAAGCACCTCCGGCAGCAATGCTGCTCAACATGATTGCCTATAGCCTTATTCTAGCTAGTAAATCATGTATACTGATCGTGGCAGCTAGGTTGAGATACATGAGATGAATATGGTTGTATGAGTCTTGAGTTCAGGCTGTAATAGCTGTGGGCAGCTAGGGTATGCAGTGATTAAACTAGCAATAGAAGGCCTCAGTAGTATATCTTCTATAGACATCCCTGGATTCTTATTCTTCAATATCTAGTATTTTAGCCTGCAATAGACTATTAGCAGAGATAGTTCATTGCAATTATAATCATCTGGAGAGAACATAGTGTGCCAAACGAAAACACAGCATGCCATTCAGTGGATAGCCCTTATCTTTACCAGCCGAAAGGTAAGCCACGATTTCCTTTTCCTTACTCTCGACCAATCACCTTGGTCCTTTCTTCTTCTGCACAAACGATTTTGTGATGCAGTCCTCGAAGGCGGCTTTTCAGTGACACTGAAATATGACTACTTCAGCTGCCCGAACGCTTAGTGACATGTGTGGTTGCGCAATCCATGGATTGCGCAAGTGCTGGGCAATCCATGGATTGCCCGCGCAAAGCACGGATCCATACTTTGAGCAGCGCAATCCATGGATTGTCCCGATCCATGGTTTGCGCATAACATATACGAATAGCCAGTGCATGCATTTAATGTGGCTGGTATTGGAAGTGTGGGGGTGTGGTCTGTCAGAGTTGATTAATATTCAGTTATCTGCAAAGTAGCGTATCTGTACATCCTGAATGCAACTACTGCATAGTACTTATGTTTGCATCAAAGAACGTCTTTGCATCAATGTATCGTGCTTCAAAACCAGACAAAAGGACCATTTGGTACTACATGCTTCACGTGATCTACTACAGATTGGCTTCTTCATCACTGTGCACAATCGTTCAGAGCTGATTTCTCAAGTCTGTCTGGAAGTAGCAAAACTTGAGAACGCACCCAATCAAGGCTCTGTAGTGCTCAACAGCAATCAAAATTTCAAGCTTTGGAGGCAGTGTATATAGTTGCTGAAAATGGCACTGGAGTTGTTAAACTTTGCGCAAATGAGACGTACCAAACCGAGTTGCTGTAATTTTATACTGTTAGAAATCAGCATTCTTTCATAATTTGTACTCCTGTCCACTCAAATTATCATGAATAATAATGAGACCCGCCACAAACTTGTAGTCTCGTACTGCATTGTGTCATACGTAATATCTTTGCTTCGCACAATTGACTTTCAGTTTAAAGGGTTAAGTGATTACTTGTATTCCTTTACTCCTCACTGTGTGTGGTGTGTAGGTGACTGTTGCTCTCAATTGGGTTGTTCGTATGACCAGTGAACTGGAGACCAATATTGTAGCAGTAGAGAGAACCAAAGAGTATACTGACACACCACGAGAGGTCAGTACCTAGAGAACACATGACCACAGACACCACTAGCTCTGTTCTCTCTCTCTCTCTCTCTCTCTCTCTCTCTGTAGGCTCCACCCATTGTTGATGGTCATCGTCCTCCTCCTGTGTGGCCAGTGGAGGGCAGGGTTCAGTTTGATCGCTACTCCACTAGATATCGTGAGGGACTAGACCTGGTGCTCAGGGAGATCTCCTGTGACATACGAGGAGGGGAGAAGGTGAGGTGGTGATGATGGTGGTGTGTGACAGCAGCAGCAATGTTTGTGTGGTAGGTTGGTATTGTTGGTCGCACTGGAGCAGGCAAGTCCTCACTCACTGTTGCTCTGTTCCGTATCATTGAAGCTGCTAGTGGAGCCATCCTCATCGATGGAGAGGACATTGCTACATACGGTCTGGACGATCTCAGATCAAGAATAACCATCATACCTCAGGTACAAGCAGCAGCAGACCCTATTACCAGCTGATGTACTCTCAATATTACAGGACCCCGTGCTGTTCTCTGGTACTCTGCGTAACAACCTGGACCCTGTGGAGGAGCATACTGATGAACAACTGTGGCAAGCACTGACAACAGCTAACCTACAGACATTTGTATCAGGTCTACCAGAGGGACTCCAGTTTGGAGTGTCAGAGGGAGGAGAGAACTTGAGGTTAGACTGCTATATACACACACACACACTCACTCTCACTCATTCACTCTCTCACTCACTCTCTCAGTGTTGGTCAGAGGCAGTTGGTTTGTTTAGCTCGTGCTCTTCTTCGTAAGACCAAGATTCTGGTACTGGATGAAGCAACTGCAGCAGTTGATATGGAAACAGACGATCTCATACAAAAGACCATTCGTACGGAATTTGCTGACAGCACTGTTCTGACTATCGCTCATCGTTTGAACACCATTCTGGATTATGATAGGTGAGAGAGAGAGACAGAGAGGGAAGGAAGGGAGGGAAGAAGAGAGAGAGAGTGAGAGAGAGAGAGAGAGAGAGAGAGAGAGAGAGAGAGAGAGAGAGAGAGAGAGAGAGAGAGAGAGAGAGAGAGAGAGAGAGGGAGGAAGGGAGGGAAGAAGAGAGAGAGAGTGAGAGAGAGAGAGAGAGAGAGAGAGAGAGAGAGAGAGAGAGAGAGAGAGAGAGAGGGAGGGAGGGAGGGAGGGAGGAAGGGAGAGAGAGAGAGAGAGAGAGAGAGAGAGAGGGAGGAAGGGAGAGAGTGAGAGAGAGAGAGAGAGAGAGAGAGAGAGAGAGAGAGAGAGAGAGAGAGAGAGAGAGAGGGAGGAAGGGAGAGAGTGAAGGTTATGAATTATTTTATCTCTGTTGTTGTTAGGGTGATGGTGTTGGATTCTGGTAGGATAGTAGAGTTTGATTCACCTAACAAACTCATTGAAGAGAAAGGAGTGTTCTTCTCAATGGCACGTGATGCTGGACTAGTCTAATATGGAACTCACTCACTCACTACTAGTAGCTACTAATACACACATGCTCTATATTATTATCAGTTTTATTTCTTTAGTAAGCATTTGTGACTTTTCAAACATCCAATGATACAGTACATTACACTATTTTAAAGTATTGTCAACATTGTTAGTTAGTGATGGTTAGTGTAGTGACGTCATTGCTGAGATTAGTGTTTGCATGAGTGCTGTCTACCTGGTCGCTGTGATACCATTGAACACGGTCTAGCTATAGGAGATAGTGAGATGGAATGAAGCATCGATTTGCACAATCGTTCAGAGCCGATTTCTCAAGTCTGTCTGGAAGTAGCAAAACCTGAGAAGTCGTATCACGCACACACCCGATCAAGCCTCTGTAATGTTTATTACAGAGCCTGTACGAGTGCAGGGCAATAAATGGCTCATTATAATAGTTCATCCAACAAGGAGAATATTACAAATAGATGTCTGCGTCTTTGCGCATTGCTATAGATGACGCTACGCGCGGTCAATAACCTACATTAATGGCCTCGAATAGAGCAATCTGATTGGTGAATAATGACGTACTATGTAATAATTTAATGTTTTCTTATCACCTTGAAGACATGCCTGGCACTTTCACCAACTTTTGAAAAATAGTTTTGACAAAGACCATGTATGCTGATGAACAACATGTTGAGGCATGTTTGACAAAGAATTGTTTAACACTTTGAACTGACAATGTAATCTGCTGAGTTCAACATTTGATGAATGGACAATATCTGCTGAGTTCAGCAGTTTAGGTCTACAGCAATCAAAATTTCAAGCTTTAGAAGCAGTGTATAGTTGCTGAAGATGGGACGTATCAAACTGAGTTGCTGTATTTTATACTGTGCAATCGTATCATGAATTATAACGAGGAACTGCCACAAACTTGCAGTCTCGCACTGCATTGTGTCATGCGTAATATCTTTACTTCGTACAATTGACTTACAGTTTGAAGTAAAAAAACAGAAAAACAGACTAACGAAGATGTATCAAACTTTTAGAGACAGGACTGCTATACTGACAGCTTTCACTGGGCTCTTAGCACTATAGTTCTAATCAACATTATACCCTCGGCATTGCTGTAGTATAGCAGCACAGTAGTAACATGATCACTCTCGTCATGACAAGTTACTGTAATGTTTCATATCACTGTGAAGACACAATATAATGAGTCCATGTATGCTGATGAACAACATGTTGAGGCATGTTTGGTAAAGAATTATTTAACACTTTGAACAGACAATGTAATCTGCTGAGTTCAACAAAATGATGAATGGACAATATCTGCTGAGTTCAGCAGTTCAGGTCTATATATTCAGACCCTGGTCAGTTCAGATCAACCACCTTGCCAGTCAGCTGCTGCTATTCCTCTCAATTCTCGTATCATGTCTTCTCCTGCGCCAGCCAAGAAGCAGAAAAGTATAGTTTACTCTCTTACGTGGCTGTGTCATGTGTTTGATCTGGATTATATTCCTATAGCAATGTTGTCACTAACCAGCTCACTGCAGCTTACTGACCAACAGCAGTGTAGCAGCCATGACAAGCCACTGAAGGTGTACTGTGACGCCATCATTGGTACCTTCCCGAGACACCAGCAGCAGATTGTGGATATTCTTCATGACAAATTAGTTGGAATTACCACTGCTGTACAAACCTTGGAATCCCAGGAAGAAGGAGGTTTTCTAGAGCAGTTAGAAGCTGCAAGAAGAGAGATTAAGGCTGCAGCTAAACAGCAAATGGAGCAAGTGGAGGAGTCTGAGAGACAACTGATGAGACAGCTTTATCAAGTCACTGATGACTATGTATCAACAACTTTTTCACTTGTTAAAAAAGACAACCTCCAACCACTGGATGAGACCAGAGTGAGGTTTGTAAAGAGCGCTAGTGTTCTAGAGGCATGTCGCAGTCTGGGTAGTGTGGTTAGGTATGGGCAGTTTAAGGCAACTGGTGACAAAACAAGCTTTGATCTTTGCAGTGCAGCTCCTCTCTCCTCTGAGCAGGTCTCCTGTCAGCTCTCTCCAGTAGCTGACCCCACACTAGTTGTCAAGTGTGTCATACACCAAGTGACTCCCGGCAGGTTTGAGGTTCGCTATTCTCCTCCCACTGCTGGTCCCCACCAGCTGAGGGTGCAGATGGGAGGGACTGATATCCTTGACACACCTCTCAATGTAGAGATCATGCCCAAGAGGGCAGGACAGACATTCACTGATCTGAATAGTCCTCGAGGACTAGCCATCACAAGGGAAGGTCACCTCATTGTGGCAGAATGGGACAAACACTGCATCACCATCATCGACCCTACTAATGGGAGGAAGATCAGGAGCTTTGGACAGCATGGCTCTGGACAAGTACAATTCAACCGTCCTCGTGGAGTGGCAGTGACCCAAGATGGCCACATTATTGTAGCTGATTGGTGGAATCATCGTCTACAAGTGTTGACAGCAGAAGGTGCCTTATTAGCTACAGTGGGCAGTAAGGGATCTCAACCACTACAGTTTGATTACCCATGTGATGTGGCGGTTGATCACAATGGGAAACTCTTTGTCACTGAGTGTGGTAACCATCGTGTCCAGGTCCTCAATGCTGACCTCACCTACTCACACTGCTTTGGTAGCAAAGGAGCTCAACCTGGAGAGTTCAACCATCCAAGTGGCATAACTGTCGATGCTGATGGTATGGTCTTTGTAGCTGACCGTTCTAACAACAGAGTTCAGAAGTTTACTCCCGAGGGTAAGCTGTTGGCCGTCATTGACAGTAAGGGAGAAGGAGGAGGTCGGTTGAATGGTCCACATGGTCTGTGTGTTGATAGTTATGCCATACTTTATGTGACTGAGCATGGCACTGAGCATACAGTGAGTATGTTTACTAGTGAAGGAAGGTTTCTTGGATATGTCAGTGACAGTGATGGCTCTAGTTTCAAGAGCCCTTGGTTCATCGTATCTGACCAGACAGGTCGACTGTACATCAGTGACGACAATGGAGTGGTCACCTACTAACAACAGTGACTGGAATATTGATTGTGTTTACTGTAGTGCTGTCATTCTTGAGTTCATAAAACACTTTTCAAGCATCATATTGCATCATATTGAGTAACAATGCATCATATTGAGTAACAATGCATCATATTGAGTAACAATGCATCATATTGAGTAACAATGCATCATATTGAGCATCATATTGAGTAACAATGCATCATATTGATTAACAATGCATCATATTGAGTAACATTGAATCATATTGAGTAACAATGCATCATATTGAGTAACAATGCATCATATTGAGTAACAATGCATCATATTGAGTAACAATGCATCATGTTGAGTAACAATGCATCATATTGAGTAACAATGCATCATATTGAGTAACAATGCATCATATTGAGTAACAATGCATCATGTTGAGTAACAATGCATCATATTGAGTAACAATGCATCATATTGAGTAACAATGCATCATATTGAGTAACAATGCATCATTTTGAGTAACAATGCATCATATTGAGTAACAATGCATCATATTGAGTAACAATGCATCATATTGAGTAACAATGCATCATATTGAGTAACAATGCATCATATTGAGTAACAATGCATCATATTGAGTAACAATGCATCATATTGAGTAACAATGCATCATATTGAGTAACAATGAGTAACAGTGCATCATATTGAGTAACAATGCATCATGCTGAGTAACAATGCATCATGTTGAGTAACAATGCATCATATTGAGTAACAATGCATCATATTGAGTAACAATGCATCATTTTGAGTAACAATGCATCATATTGAGTAACAATGCATCATATTGAGTAACAATGCATCATATTGAGTAACAATGCATCATATTGAGTAACAATGCATCATCTTGAGTAACAATGCATCATGCTGAGTAACAATGCATCATGCTGAGTAACAATGCATCATATTGAGTAACAATGCATCATATTGAGTAACAATGCATCATATTGAGTAACAATGCATCATATTGAGTAACAACGCATCATATTGAGTAACAACGCATCATATTGAGTAACAATGCATCATATTGAGTAACAATGCATCATATTGAGTAACAATGCATCATATTGAGTAACAATGCATCATATTGAGTAACAATGCATCATATTGAGTAACAATATGCATCATATTGAGTAACAATGCATCATATTGAGTAACAATGAATCATATTGAGTAACAATGAATCATATTGAGTAACAATGCATCATATTGAGTAACAATGAGTTTTCAGTGCTAGCGCTATAGAAAGGTACCATCAGTAATACAGCATGAATAATCCCTGTCTGTGGAGAGTTGTTAACTTCAATGGTAGAGGAGCTCTGTTTTCTTACTGGATAGATATTGAGTCTGAGTGAGATGTGTTCCATGGTCTAACATACAGGAACCCAGTAGTGTTCATGTTGGTCCTATCATGTGACCTCATATGTCTCACGTGCTCAAGTATGTGTTCAGTTCACTTATTGCTACATCATCGCTCTTAAAATGTGTCGTGATGGTGTTGTCTCAGCTTCATGTCGCTCTTACCTATCGTCGCCTTGTTAGTCTCTTGTTGATTTAAGCTTGCCCCTGTAAGTTACTGTACTTATTTACTGTTATGCTACAACTGTCAGTTCTGTATTCAGAACAAGCACGAATGAGTGTTCCAAGTGCTCAACCCACTGATCACTAGCACTCCTACATTAAGTGTCTTAAGTGTCTCTTACGCACTGTGACGGTAGCTCTGTGTGTTTGGGTGGAAAACCCTAATATCAAAAAGTGAACATTGCTGTGAGCTCTTTGTGTTGGTTTCTTTATTATGGTTACTCTTTTATTCAGCATTTAGAAGACGTCTCAAGAAGAAAGTATGGCCAGTAGATGATTTGCTAAAGAGTGTGAATCTATACGGAGTAGGAAAGTGGTCCAAAATAATCACTGCTTTTTCTTTTCCTGAAAACTTCAATAATGCTAAACTAAAAGATAAATGGAGAAACCACAACCATGTTAAGTGTTGTGATGGAAAATACATTTTAAAATGATTTTTCCTGCTGCCAAAATTGCCTCTGTACGAGGCATACAGTAGTCGTGTTGTCACGAACTTGCAGTGTGGTGTGTAGGTGACTGTTGCTCTCAATTGGGTTGTTCGTATGACCAGTGAACTGGAGACCAATATTGTAGCAGTGGAGAGAACCAAAGAGTATACTGACACACCAACTAGTGGAGTAGCGATCAAACTGAACCCTGCCCTCCACTGGCCACACACGAGGAGGACGATGACCATCAACAATGGGTGGAGACTACATACAGAAAAAGAGAGAACAGAGCTAATGCTGTCTGTGGTCATGTGTTCTCTAGGTACTGACCTCTTGTACCTGGTGCCTGTTGTGCAAGAGATTTTTAAACTCACAAACACGCACATGTTTAGTCAAAAAGTTGTGACCTTTGCAGTGGAGGTTTTTAGTGTATTTATAGAAGGCGATATAAGCTTCCGAACTTGTTGTGGAGACAGGTGAACTATGTATGAGTGAACAGATTTGAAATATTATGAGACTAAAAGCAGCACTCTTTTCCATCTCTAAAAACTTGATTCTTGACAAAATTACCACCTGTCACATTAGCATCAGTAACTGCAAATGTTTTGGGCTCGTTAGACATCACAGACATATCAAGGTATGGTATACAAAGACCCTCACCTGGTACTAGTACTGTAAAAAGTTTTAGCTTGTGAAGATACCTTTTGTAAAAATAATAATAAAACCACACCAAGCGGACTCTAAATGAAGAAATGCACATTGTGTTACTCGTGTGATCAAGCGTGATGGGTGCAGTGGAGGGACTTGTAACCACACTCGAGCTAATAAGTTCAAACTGATAGTGATCAAAAAAGTAACAGGAACAAGTATAGTAAAAAAGTTTTAATAAAAAAAAACTAAAAAGTGTAGGGATGACGCTTGCAAAAGTAAAGGAACAAGATGGGATGATGCTTGCAAAAGTAAAGGAACAAGATGGGATGATGCTTGCAAAAGTAAAGGAACAAGATGGGATGATGCTTGCAAAAATAAAGGAACAAAGATTGTAGCAATTAGAGTAGGTAATTGCAATTGACAGCAATATAATTATGGGTTTAATTTGAGCAACAATAACCCCTTAGGCCAAGGAAACTACACCAAAACAGGAGGCATCAGATTGATAAGACTTCTGTCAGTACTAGGACTGAGGCTGAAATGTTTAGTAGGTTAATGGGAAGACTGCACTGTGCTGTTGATTACCAGAAAGCAGCAGTCACCACTGATTAGTTAGAAGAATAACTGATCTATAATTATCATACATCCACCCTCATCTCTCACCATGGTGAGTCAATACTAACTGTACTTGCAGTTACGACCACAAATACTATACTACTATTATTTAATACTATACTACTATTGTTAATAATTATGTCAAAGTCAGGTAAGATAAGTCGAATGACCTAATCGCAACCTCTGCTCTTGTATTACTAAACTGTCCTTTTAACTTTGCTGTACTTTTAACTGTTATGTGCTTTTAACTGTGGTGTGCTTTTAACTGTTATGTGCTTTTAACTGTGGTGTGCTTTTAACTGTTATGTGCTTTTAACTTTTATGTGCTTTTAACTGTTATGTGCTTTTAACTGTTATGTGCTTTTAACTGTGGTGTGCTTTTAACTGTGGTGTGCTTTTAACTGTGGTGTGCTTTTAACTGTTATGTGCTTTTAACTGTGGTGTGCTTTTAACTGTGGTGTGCTTTTAACTGTGATGTGCTTTAACTTTGCTGTGCTTTTAACTGTTATGTGCTTTTAGCTGTGGTGTGCTTTTAACTGTGGTGTGCTTTTAACTGTGGTGTGCTTTTAACGGTGGTGTGCTTTTAACGGTGGTGTGCTTTTAACTGTTATGTGCTTTTAACTGTGGTGTGCTTTTAACTGTGGTGTGCTTTTAACTGTGATGTGCTTTAACTTTGCTGTGCTTTTAACTGTTATATGCTTTTAGCTGTGGTGTGCTTTTAACTGTGGTGTGCTTTTAACTTTTAACGGTGGTGTGCTTTTAACGGTGTGCTTTTAACTGTGGTGTACTTTTAACTGTTATGTGCTTTTAACCGTTATGTGCTTTTAACTGTGCTGTGCTTTTAACTGTGATGTGCTTTTAACTGTGGGCAAGGCACTGACAAATAAAGCAGACTAGACGTAACAATTTCAAGGGTCCACAAAGAATTAAAAATAATTATAGAGAGTAAACAAAATACACTCTTGACGGATACGCAGGTTGAGTTTCTAGCGAGTGGACACAAGAAACAAGCACCACGAGCCAGGTATTAGCTAGGTACAAGTGTGTAAACATGGAATCTAGACACTACAGCACTGCAGCGCATGTACAGTGATTCAAATTTTGGCGCCATCATGCTTAATAACCATCAATGATTCGCCGGACACGCCTCTTCCCTAACTGGACTCAGTCAGGTCGCCAAGCGCAGAATTTATAATCACGATGACGTCAACATAAACAACAAAATGGCGCGTTTTGGCTGTGTCTGGTTGCCTGTAAAGAACGGTTTGCTGTACACTGTACGTGTGATTAGATCTCTGGAATCATTGTCATAAAGCTCTAAGAGGAAGTTTTGCTTATTTTCTTCAAGTTATTTTGACTTCATTCGGCTTTTGCTCTGCGTTTTCGTCGCGGGTATGACAGGAGTTCAACATGGCGTCTTAAGGGAGTCGAACAGAAGATACTCTCATACTCCGGGGATGTAGCGAAACAACTCGAATCTTGGGTATGTTGTGCATTGATTATTGTATGAAGTATTTTACCTGTTTTGAGAGCGTATTTGTTCTGATAAAATTTTTCCCCACGGTCACAAGCATGACAACTGTGAATTATTTTTAAGTAACATAGAAATGGAGGATAAATGGCACTGTCATACTATTTATGATGTTGAAAATGATAGATACAATAAGTAATACTGTTAATAAAGGCACTGTCATACTGTTTACATGTACATTCATGAGTCAAATTCATCATCTGTCTCGCTACTACTGTCTAGATCTGACCAATCCGAATCCAACTCCTGGGTGTCTTCAATATCCATACTTTCTCTATCATTAGTGATCTCTACTTGTGCTTGTAGATTTAGACAGTTTAAACAAGAACAGCCTTCAGAGCAGCTTTGGCCTTTTCTTTTACACATGCACCTTCGTGTCATGCAACCAGTCTTACACTTGCAGCCTTTAGTTAATAGCAATACTCTTTCTTTGACAGCCTCTTCATGTTCATTGCTGTCCCAATCAACTGCAAGGACACTATCTGTGATACTCCAGCCATAGTTAGTTAGCTCAGGGGCGTAACTAGGGTCTGAAGAAAGAGGAGGCGCGCGCGTAAGCGCGGGATTTTTTGAAATATCTAATTAATATTCATTGAAATGACGTCATTTCCGCTAATCATTCACTCTCGATGTGGGCGTGTTATGCTCGCAATAAATAGACGAGGGGTCCGACACTGGCCAGTTTGGCGTACGAGATTTCAATTCCTAGGGTGATTTCTGATTTCAGCACGTGATTTCAAGATTTCAACGTGATTTCAGATTTCAAACTGCGATTTCAGATTTCAACCGTGATTTCTGATTTCAAACCGCGATTTCAAGATTTCAACCGTGATTTCTGATTTCAAACAGCGATTTCAGATTTCAAACTGTGATTTCAGATTTCAAACCGCGATTTCTGATTTCTACTAGTGATTTCTGGATTTCACTGGCGATTTCTGATTTCTGCAAGCGATTTCTGTTTCTGATAATTTTGACAAAATCACACGCACAGCTTATTTCAACCCAGAAACTTCTCTGACGAAGCCTGATGACTTGGCTATGAGTGTAACTACAGCATTGACGACACACAAGGTAGTAAACGACTCGGTGAGAATAGCCAGCGTCCAGTCAAAAGGCGGGGTAACCACGCCCTAGTCTAGGATGGCACAGCAGATAGCATACTAAGTACTGCGTTAGTTCTTTGCAACAAGAGTCCAGGACACTGTAGAGAGGCTAGGCGGCTATCCTACGCACGCTTCATACCTCAAATATTCAGCTTGCCTTCAACCAGTAATTTCTGATTCTCTGCTCGAATCTTCCTACAAATGTAAACTCCAATCGCTAGGTGTTCGTTTTGATCATTAGCAATAACCTCGAATGTTCAGCAAACTGAACAAGCTGCCAAAACAACATAGAACTACTAAGGCTAAGGGACGGGAAACTTGAAACCAATTTTGGGGCGTGATAATGAGGGCGGTGCAAGACAATAGGGCGGAGCAAACAATTATAATAATGGTCATAGTGCACGGATAATATACGGAAGTGATTTCTAAATCTTATCCGGAGATTTCTTTCGTGATTTCTGATTTCAAACAGCGATTTCAGATTTCAAACTGTGATTTCTGATTTCAAACTGTGATTTCTGATTTCAAACTGCGATTTCTGATTTCTAACTGTGATTTCTGATTTCAACTGAGATTTCAGATTTCAGTTTGTGATTTCAACTGTGCATGTACGAGATTTCACGAGTGTCGGACCCCTCGTAAATAGAACTCTGACAGTTAGAGCGAGCTTTTCTGCTTCTGCTAGGACTCTACTGAGACCGTGCGCCTGTTTTGAAAGGTTTGTTTACTTAGCACCTGCCTAAAATCGAGGAGGCAAGTGCCTCCCCTGCCTCTATGGTAGTTACGCCCCTGTAGCTCAGCTAATGACATGGTGTTTTTGTCAGCCTGTCTCCACATGTCTAGCACCCAACATGACCGCATCCAATGTCGCCATAATGCCTCTGTAGATGGAATCATTTCGTTTAAGAAGCTGTTCTCCTACATAGACAATAGTTTTGTACAAAGCTAGTTCCCGGGCAGTGTTTGTTGTTTCACTGGCAGTTACTTTGATCGTATCTATCAAACATTTTAGATCACAATCGTAACTAATTCTTCTGTCAGCTTCTAAAATTAACAAATGTGACCTGTAGCAAGTGAGGCAAACTCTATCGGTGGCTTCAAGGTTTCCTTCAAAACCAGCATTTTCATGCAGGTGCTTTTTGATTTTGTCAGCATCTGGACAATGCCTAGATGTATCGTGCGTTACGTACACTTCACATGTAGCACATTGTCTTTGCTGTGGTTGGATTGCTTGGTACACAAAGTGGTAATGACGGCTACAAAGGGGAGTTGGGAAAGGTATGTTTTGCGATTCAGCAAATTGTACTTCTTTGTGTAACTTATCCAAGTGTTGGTTGACATCAAGCACATGTAGTTTGCTGTGGCATGTGTCTGTACAGCCAAGTACACAGCATTTTACCGTTTCTCTTTTTTTCTCCCATCTAGGGACGTGACTGGGATCAACGGAAATCCTACGGATATCATCATGACATGCGCGGCATATTATGTCGCTTGGTACAATACCAAGATTTAGAGCCTCTTCACGGGCTCTTTCGTTTTGCCATGTGTGAACTTGGCTTGTGAGTGGATGTTGCTGGCTACAAAGTGTACATACACGTACTTGATTCGACTCTCCAACGACCGGCTGACTACCACCAGCATCATAGGACAACCGTCTTCTGATTCTTGTGGCCATCTATTATCTACCTGCTTTCATAAAACATAAGAATAGCTGTTTATACAGTACTATTGTTATAATTATTTTCATAGCAAACCTTAGTAATAGTTGGCTGCACGCATGAGATCACAGCTGGTGTGGTCTTGGCGTGGTCGAATACCGCGTTAGCGCAAGCGTACTTTAAGCGCTCATATTTATGTAAGTGCATGCTGAAACAACTTCAATTTTGGATATTATTTAGATCAATGTGTGTGCTATTGTTTGGTTGCATCAGAATAGTGCTGGGTTGCTGATAAAATTTTTCCCCACGCAATCTTTTGAAGATAGGAAGAATTTTTCAACGTTTGGTTCACGTTTGTTATTTGATCAAACGAACAGCTGGCCGTGTTTATCGATAGACCAGACATTGAACATGCTTTATTGCAAAACTAGCAGTAAATAAAGCAATAGAACGATAGATACGAGCTGTTTAGTTTTCTCATGAATAATTCAACGCTTGTCTAAGAACGCCTCAGCGATTATAAATTTGTATTAGTTTCATTGGACTTCCGGTACTTTGGCGACCCGACTGGACTGTGACTTGCATACAATGTCGGCAACAGTACCTTTTCTCGTCGGTCTTCTCTGTGCATTGGGAGCGCATGGACTCCCCCGGGCACCCGAGGGCGACCCTATCGGAGCTGTACAAGGACTTGTCGAGCGAGTGCTCGGTAAAGACATCGTGAGCAAGTTCGAATTCGAAATAATCCCAGCCGATGACTTGATGGACGTGTTCGAGCTCGACCACAAGGGAGCGATGATAGTTGTGCGTGGAAACACTGGCGTGTCTCTAGCTTCTGGTCTGAATCACTACCTGAAGTACTGGTGCAACTGCACCGTGACATGGGGCCGTGACGGCACCGGGGACCAGCTAAATCTACCCAGCCCTTTACCGCTACCAGCGGATACAGTGAGAGTCGTGTCTCCAGTGACGTACAGGTACATGCAAAAAGCTAGTGCAATGATATAAACGCTTTGACTACTGTATATAAACTGGACGGCATACAGTTTTTACAGGAAAGTGCCGCGGCATAATTACCGCTGTACTATGCCAAATGAGAATGGAAGTTATCTTTGGGTCACATTTATTTTTCTTGTGTAAACAGTTTCGTTTTCTTGTGTGACTCTGCTATTCTTGAGTAGCCACATCAAGACAGGATTCTGTAATGACCATTGCACCACAGATAGACCTTTCCCATTAACCCTTTAGTTACAGAATATTATTCCATGAATTATGTCTTGCTGGAATTATGTTCACCACTTCTTAGTGTGTCTTTTGCGCAACTGATCTCAAATTTGCGTCTTTTTTGCCCTCATTGAGTAGCCGCAATTGCCCATAGTCAAGTTGATCAGGATGCCCCTCCCACTGCAGAAAGTGCAGTGACCTTGCTCAATGTTAGTACTATGGGGGTTGGTTACTGAAAACCAATAGTGGTGGTGAAATGTTGCTCAGGTCATAGAGAGTGTGCGGATGTACATGTGTTTCCCGGGTATCCTGAAGTAATAAAATAGCAAAATGTTCTCATTGCCCATATTTTTGTTTCCATAAAAGTAATAATTAGCACTGAAAGTCTGAAACCATTAAAAATTCCAGGCGCCAATACGTTTTTGGTGGAGGTGTGCAAAAACTCACTGGATTTTCGTGGTGTTCATTTTAGCCTACAGTAATTTTGCCATAAATTATTTTAACACTTAAGTTATGGCGTCTGAAGTATGTATGACACCAAATGGCGTCATTAGGGCTTACAAGGATAACGAGCAATAGAATGTAATTATTGCATTGAGTACTTTCTTGGCACTGTTTAGGACGTTTTATGATTGAAGAAACAGCACTCAGCTCAAGTTGCAGTTCTTTAATCTTTAGTTCTACTAACTTGTTTGAGCACTATTAGCAGTCTTGTCCTTGATATATGAAATGCTGTTGTCTGGTAAAATGATCGTTAAAGATAAAATTTTGGTGCTTGTTCATTTAGTAGGTGCAAGAAGGAAATAGCTACTCTTGAAAAAGACGTATTTTCCCGTTGCTTCAATGTAAAATACATACCTAGTCAACTATGCTACTGAACTAGTACTCCACTCGTGGTGTGATTAGATTCCACGCACACCAACGCGTCAATGGAAATGGTCTATCAATTACCGGAATTTGCAAGTAGCTATTCTTCTCTACCCATAAATTTCATGAGTGCACTTAGTGTTTAAAAGTTTCTATTGCTGTTCTGGGACTTAAAATTTACTGCTTATTCCAGTTATTTTTCTAATGTAATTTTGTTGTTTCCCACAGCAAGTAAAATTGATGTTACATACAATTAGTGCTGTAAAAGTAACGAGGTTTAATTTTAGTTTATTTATTGTTAAAGTAACATTGTCATTGTTTTTTTAGTTATAGTTATAATTTGTTAACAAGAAAATTGATCACATTTAGTTTTAGTTATAGTGAATTATTGTTATTGTTAATAGCGTGTTATTAGCCGTGTTGCTTTTAATAGAAATAACAGAATTAACTTCCTAGATATGATATGGTCTTGAAACATGCTGTATTACAGCAATCACATGAAAAAGATGGTATCAATTGTGTCTCACGTGATCGATTTTTGCCTTTTTAACCACTTTACAATAACTAAATGTTGGTCTAATTTTTGTTTAGTTAACAATAATGATTTGACCCTTACTAAAATAGGTTTTAGTTTTAGTTATTGTTAACAATTACAACACTACATACAATACAATGATCATTGTGCTTCAAAATTTGCTGTTGTCCAATCTATTTCTTACTGTTGTTTGCTCCATTCCATGCTGTAGGTATTACCAGAACGTGTGTACAGTGTCTTACTCCATGGTCTGGTGGGACTTTGCACGATGGGAGAGGGAGATCGACTGGATGGCTCTCAATGGACTCAACCTTATCTTGGCTTTTACTGGTCAGGAATACATCTGGAAGAAATTCTACACCAACGTGGGGCTGACAGATGAGGAAATCGTTGACTATTTCTCTGGTCCAGCTTTTCTTGCTTGGCAGCGTATGGGTAATATCCATCTGTATGGAGGCCCTCTATGTGACGACTGGATCAATAACCAGTATCAGCTGCAGAAGATGATCCTCGCTAGGTTGAGGCTGTTTGGAATGATACCTGTTCTGCCTGGTTTCTCGGGGATTGTTCCCGGAGGCTTACGACGAGTCTTACCTGAAGCCAACTTCACACGAAGCGGAAACTGGAATAATTTTGGACTAAAATACTCAGAAAATTATTTTCTTGAACCGACAGACACTCACTTCAAAGCTCTCGGAACAGCTTTCTATAAGTTAATGATCTGTGAGTTTGGTACCGACCATGTTTATAATGCTGATACATACAATGAAATGGATCCAACAAGCAGTGATTTGAACTTTCTAGCAGAAACCAACCAAGCAGTGTTCCAGGCAATGCAGGACGCAGACCCTGAGGCGGTGTTCATGATGCAAGGATGGCTGTTCCACTACTCAAGTAAGAGAGATCTAGAGAGTGTGTGTGTGTGGGACGAATGAGTGAGTTAATGAGTGTACCAAGCTAGCCTTCTCTCTCTTTCTCTCACTCACTCTCTCTGCCCTCTCTCTCTCTTCCTCACTCTATCAAGGTTTTTGGAACCAGAATTCCAGTCGCATCAAAGCCTACCTGTCTAAGGTACCTAATCACAGCATGATAATATTAGATCTCTACAGTGAAGCTTATCCAGTATGGAATGTCACTGAATCCTTTTATGGTAAACCATTCATCTGGTGTCTGCTGCACAATTTTGGAGGGAATCGCGGCATCTATGGACCCCTCACTACCATTGCGACGCAGCCAATCGTGGCGAGGCAGGCTAATGGCAGCACCATGATCGGAACAGGAATGACTCCGGAGGCTATTGAACAGAACCCAGTCGTGTATGATCTCATGGTAAGTTAATGTATTGATCGCTGCTTAGAGGAAAGGTCTGATTGTTTAAACAGTTGCAGTAATTACTGAGTGTATATGCAGCAATTTTCTTGTAATGCTGGAGTGACAAGCTTGTGTCATAAAATAATGAGCAACTGCTAAACAGCATTATAGCAGATGCTGTTATTTCTGCAAATGCTGTTATTTCTGTTTTGCGAGTTTTACCAAAGTTTAATGGTTGTGTTCATGATGGGTCCATGGTTACTGGGGTGTCAAGAATCAACTTCTCTGTAAAGAAGCAACATGCTCATGATGTAAAGAATCCTTTAAAATAGCATCAATTCACAACTACTTGAGTTTCCTAAAACTCAAGCAAGATGGTTGAAACTGTGAAACTATAAAAAGTATGACTTGTTTTGTCACCTCATTCTCTCATGATCAGCTGTGTGCTCAATATGAACTCACAATCCTGAACTATTCTCTCTGCTGTAGCCCCTTTCAGTAGAGTTCTGTTGTTGTCCCCTGTGTGTGTTCATGGCTTGTTTCTCACTCACAGGCTGAGATGGGCTGGAGTAAGGACCCTGTTGATGTTGACACATGGTTGGGTCGCTATGCAACACGTCGCTATGGTGGTTACAGTCAACTGGCTCAAGATGCCTGGGCTATATTGAAACCAAGTGCCTACTCTTTTAATTTCAACCATAGTCTCACATCATTGATAGACTTGAGACCTAGGCTAAATCTCAATTACTGGACAGCTCCGAATGCAACCGGCATTCTGGCAGCATGGCAGCTCTTGTACCAAGCAGCCGAGAGTAAACAAATAGACCCTAGCATTGGACCTTTCCAGTACGATCTTGTTGACATTGGTCGGCAGTGCATGGTGAATTTGTTCTTCGATTTGTATTCCTCGTTTGTAGCTACCTATCGTTCTGCAATGAATAATAAAACCTTGAATGGATCAGAGAGAGTGGCACTTGTCCAACCAATCACAGAGGCAATGCTCGAAGTTATACTAGAAAATGATAAATTCCTGGCTACCAACATCAACTTCCTCCTAGGAACTTGGGTGAGTGATGCTGCAGCTACTGTCAATGCATCCAAGGATAAAGAGAACGCTGTGTTCAACGCTCTTAACCAGATCACAGTCTGGGGACCGATAGGTAATATTAACGATTATGCCGCTAAGGATTGGGCGGGGCTGTTGTCAGCCTATTATCACCAGCGATGGAGCTTATTCTTTGACTACGAATTGAGTACTCTTATTAGAAAGGACATCATCAACACAACCTTGTTCAATATAAAGATGTTTGCACTTGAACTCAGCTTCAGCAAGAGCAGGCAAGAATTCCCCACAAAGCCCACGGGAGACTCGATGCAGGTAGCTAAAGAATTACAAGATTCGTATTTCAATTCGGATCTAATAAATTCTAATTTTCATGCGCTCCATGACACTGAAATACTGGGTCACAACCTTCTAGGCGAACAAGCCCTCTATGTCAATAATATCAACCAGGTGGCTTATGTCTGCTCTGTTAACCCCTTGTGCACTGGATTTTCATCTCAAGGGCAGCTCAAGAATTCCACGGCACCGTACATTACAGTGGAAGGATCTGTGTTTTATATGAAGAAGTACCCTACTCATTAGAATATGTATCATCAAGTTGGCACATTCATCTTATTTTAATTTTTGTTATCTCGGGTGTCTTTTTGCAATTCTGAAGTGAAGCAAGTGTAGAAGTGTCACCTTCAAACACTAATGTGTCACGTTAGGCTCTGATGTAGTTTTTATTATTCACACAATGGAGAGCATTAGTGCATGAAGGTGACAGCAAGAAAAAACTCATTCATGGTCACGCGGGTGTGTGTGATTGGAGCGGAATAACTAGAATAAGGTACATAGGACTTGGCTTGAATACCGCCGCCATTAACCTACAAAGTATTGATTTAATTTGGGCCGGACCTTATGCAGTATCCATAATAAGGGAATGTCTGTATATCAGGGGCATCCACAGTGAGGAGTTCCGACTTGCACTACATGTACAGTTCGTGTTGATCGTGTCTATTGACACCAATTCGTTGGTGTCAATAATGGACACCAGAGCGGCATGCAAAACGCTATTCACACCAACCTAAACCATTGGTGTCAACTATAAAGGCTGGTTTGTAGCAATTGACTGGTCAGCAGGTTCGAGGGCTCAGCGGTTTAGTTCGGTGGCTAGTAATTCAGGGTTCGATTCTCTTTTGCAAAAAACTTCAGTTAATACACCCTTATCTGTTTCAATTTTTGGCGCTATAATTAGTACCTCACGTGACACGCCTCCATCATACCTCCATGATCGATCCAATCAGCAGCAATGATGATGACAGCGGCATTAGCGTTTCTCGTTGGTCTTCTCTGTGCATTGGAAGCGCATGGACTCCCCCGGGCGCCCGAGGGCGACCCTATCGGAGCTGTACAAGGACTTGTCGAGCGAGTGCTCGGTAAAGACGTCGTGAGCAAGTTTCAGTTCGAAATAATCCCAGCCGATGACTTGAGCGGAATGGACGTGTTCGAGCTCGACCACAAGGGAGCGATGATAGTTGTGCGTGGAAACACTGGCGTGTCTCTAGCTTCTGGTCTGAATCACTACCTGAAGTACTGGTGCAACTGTACCGTGACATGGGGCCGTGACGGCACTGGGGACCAGCTAAATCTACCCAGCCCTTTACCGCTACCAGCGGATACAGTGAGAGTCGTGTCTCCAGTGAAATACAGGTATATGCTAAAAGCTAGTGCAGGGATATAAACACCATTTTTCACGAGTTGTGTACATAATACTGGATCCAAGCCTGTGTCACATGATGTGGTTGTTACATAATACCTCAAGTGCATAGTTACCGTTGCTTACCTAATCAATGGTGGAAGTGTATAGTCTAGCTAAGGAGAGGGAGAGAGAGAGAGAGAGAGAGAGAGATGTTTACTGTGGAATCCAGTGGGAGTAGCCTATTCTTGCTCATTATTATTCTCCTGTATAAACAGCTATGGTTTGTTGGTTTACTGTGGCTAACCACATTATGACAGTGCATCCTTCCCTACTGACCAATGAGACCAGTAATTAAACTCTTTAAGTCTTCAACACATGTAAATATTTACCAAAATGCTTCTTTAGTGGTGACGACCTTGAAGGCTCACTTTGTCCTGGATTTGGAGCTAAGTTTTCTTAAAGCTACTCTTGCTATTTTTTGGGACCTGCATTATTAAGGAAACCAGTGATTTTTGGGAGTTGCTGTTTAAAATAGATTTGCTGTTCACAATCATGATTTAAAATTCAACATTCACAGAAGCAGTCCGCTCTGCTGTGCACTGAATATTTACTCTTTGTGCTGTAATACTCATCAATTTACTCATGCACCAGCTGTCATGCACTATATACATTTTTGCCGACCATAATAATAATTTACGTCTACATTTTTCTCATGCTGTAGGTATTACCAGAACGTGTGTACAGTGTCTTACTCCATGGTCTGGTGGGACTTTGCACGATGGGAGAGAGAGATCGACTGGATGGCTCTCAATGGACTCAACCTTATCTTGGCCTTCACTGGTCAGGAATACATCTGGAAGAAATTCTACACCAACGTGGGACTGACAGATGAGGAAATTGGTGACTATTTCTCTGGTCCAGCTTTTCTAGCTTGGCAGCGTATGGGTAATATACATCTGTACGGAGGCCCTCTATGTGACGACTGGATCAATAACCAATATCTGCTGCAGAAGATGATCCTCACTAGGTTGAGGCTGTTTGGAATGATACCTGTTCTCCCTGGTTTCTCGGGGATTGTTCCCGGAGGCTTACGACGGGTCCTGACTGAAGCCAACTTCACACGAAGCAGTGACTGGAACGGATTTGGACCTGTCTACTCGGAAAATTATTTTCTTGAACCAACAGACACTCACTTCAAAGCTCTCGGAACAGCTTTCTATAAGTTAATGATCTCTGAGTTTGGTACAGACCATGTTTATAATGCTGATACATACAATGAAATGGATCCATCAAGCAGTGATCTGGATTTTCTAGCAGAAACCAACCAAGCAGTGTTCCAGGCAATGCAGGACGCTGACCCTGAGGCGGTGTTCATGATGCAAGGATGGCTGTTCCATTCAGGTGAGTGAGTGCGTGCGTGCGTGCGTGCATAGTTATTATGGTGTGTGGCTGGTGAATAATGGATCAAGTCAATTATTCCTCCTCCTCTCTCCCTCCCTCCTCTCTCTCTCTCTCTCTCTCTCTCTCTTTCTCTCTCTCTCTCTCTCTCTCTCTCTCTCTCTCTCTCTCTCTCTCTCCCTCCCTCCCTCCCTCCCTCTCTCTCTATCTCTCTCCCCTATCTCTCTCTCCCTCTCTCTAGGTTTCTGGGGGAATACTAGTCGTATCAAAGCATATCTTTCAAAGGTGCCTGACAATAGTATGATCATACTGGATCTGAACAGTGAAGCTAGTCCAGTATGGAGTCGTACTGAATTTTATTATGGTAAACCGTTCGTCTGGTGTCTGCTGCACAACTATGGAGGAAACCGCGGTATCTATGGACCTCTCACTACCATCGCGACACAGCCGATCGTGGCGAGGCAGTCCCAAGGCAGCACAATGATCGGAACAGGAATGACCCCCGAAGCTATTGAACAGAACCCAGTCGTGTATGACCTCATGGTAAGTTACTGCATAGTAACAGGGGTGTTGAAACACTGTACATCATGTATCCACTGAAGCAACAAGCTGTAGAGTCTGTGTCTGTAGTAAAGGTCACAAAAATGGTTACCTAAATCATGTACATGAGATTCAAGCAAGCAGTGTAGTACTGTGTTGGTAGGGGGTGGGAACAACTGTATTGGGAGTCGACAGTTGTAAGAGGCGTTTAGAAAGGAGCCAGATTTATAGGATGGAGTTCGCTGTGTTGACTTGCAATGTACTGAGTTTTGCAGGTCACTTGTCGCGGCGAAAACGACAAATCAATGAGGTCACGCTTACTTATCAGAAAGTTGGCGAAAAGAAATGCTTGTAGTATCGTGTAAGGTATAGCGCCTCGCCGTTATTTTTTTCAAATCACCAAGTATAGTCTATGCTTTGACTGCAACGGTCAAGCTTCACCCAGCAAAAGCAGCGTACACGATACTACAAGCGGTTCTTTTCGCCAACTTTCTACTGTATGGTGCTGGATAAGTGGGCGTGGTCTGGTTGATTTGTCGTTTTCACCACAACAAGTGGCCTACAAACCTGTATCCACAAAGATCCTTTGTCAGTGTCACATGACACTGTTTCTAAAGGCTAGTTCATGTAAACAACTCAAATCATTGTGCACATTATAATGTGCATTGGTCATTACTGTACTTCGTCCAATGTGCATCGACTGAATGTGCAATGAGGACACAAATGAGTGAATTTAACCGAATTGCTTGAACAATATCGGAAGTTTTTAATAATACATAAGTGTTTGACTACTCATGTACAGCCTAGCTAATCCTGTTGTTGTCCCTGTGTGTGTTCATATGTGGTTGTTTCTCTCTCACAGGCTGAGATGGGCTGGAGTAAGGATCCTGTTGATGTTGACACATGGTTGGGTCGCTATGCAACACGTCGTTATGGTGGTTACAGTCAACTGGCTCAAGATGCCTGGGCTATATTGAAACCAAGTGCCTACTCTTATGGTTATAGTTTCAACTTGAAGTCATTGATAGACTTGAGACCTGGCCTAGCACTGACTTACTGGACAGCTCCGAATGCAACCGGCATTCTGGCAGCATGGCAGCTCTTGTACCAAGCAGCTGAGAGTAAACAAATAGACCCTAGCATTGGACCTTTCCAGTACGATTTCGTAGACATTGGTCGGCAGTGCATGGTGAATTTGTTCTTCGATTTGTACTCTTCATTTGTAGCAACCTATCGTTCCGTGATGAATAATCACGCCTTGGATGGATCGGAGAGAGTGGCACTTGTCCAACCAATCACAGAAGCAATGCTCGAAGTTATACTAAAGAACGATGAGTTCCTGGCTACCAACATCAACTTCCTCCTGGGGACATGGGTGAGCGATGCTGCAGCAACTGTCAATGCATCCAAGGATAAAGAGAACGCCAAGTACAACGCTCGCAACCAAGTCACAGTCTGGGGACCGGCAGCTAATAACAATGACTACGCCTCCAAGGATTGGGCGGGGCTTCTGTCTGCTTACTACCATCAGCGATGGAGCTTTTTCTTTGACTACATCATGGATACTCTTGGTAACCAAGACGGCGTCAACACGACCCAGTATGATATAGAAATGTTTGCACTTGAACTCAGTTTCAGTGAGACCAAGCAAGAATTCCCCACACAGCCCACTGGAGACTCTATGCTCGTAGCTAAAGAATTGCAAGATTCCTACTTCAATTCGGATCTTATAAATACGAATTTTCTAGCATTGCTTGACACCGAAATACAAGGTCACGATCTTTTAGGTGACCAAGGGGCCTACGTCAAAAATATCAACCAGGTAGCATATGTCTGCTCTGTTAACCCCTTGTGCACTGGATTTTCATCTCAAGGGCAGCTCAAGAATTCCACTGGTCCATACACTCTAGCAGAGGGAACGGTGTTTTATGTGAAGAAATTTAAACAATAAAAGAATAAATATTATGATGTCACATTCCATAATCATCATGTTTATCATAGTCACTAAGATTGTAAAAAAATTCCGATCAGAAAAAAATTGATTGGATTTTGCAATGCTGTCATACTTCTGTGTTCTGTCATTAATTTATTGTCATTCTCTATTAATTATATACGATGGAAGCTAAGACGACCAAAGACTGAACACATTAGTGCATGAAAGTGCAATTGATGCAGATGTAGCTGCCCTACCCTGCAAGGCTGCAACACATCTTGCTCGCTCAGGTTCATATTATGTGGGCGTGCGCGTAGGTGGAGCGGAACGACTAAATGGCGGGATTGCAGGTCACTGACGTCCCTTCTCCCGCCAAAAGACCCAAGCTCAGCGGGGAAGACGCCAGCGCGCTGAAGCAGCAGCGAGAGAGTCACCCGAGCTCTACTGCCGCGGACAAGACCAGTTCGAGAACAACTAGACCGCAGAAATGCGCTGATTTCGCTGTTTCCCACCTAGAGGATTTCTACAAGGCTAATCCGCCGTTTCGCCAGCCGATAGAGGTCGGTTCCTTCTCGTTCGACAGTCAGGGACATCAGCTGCTGGATCGCAGCGAACTGAGATGGTACTCACCCGCGGGAAAGTCCGGCATGGATCTGAAAGTCGGCTACAAACAGTATCAACCAAAATTGAACCAGACTCCTGATCTGACTAATATTTTGACTTGGGCGAGTCATAATTGGGCATGCTTTCTACCAAAATTGAAAGGGCAAGGTTCAGTCGAAGGGGAACATCGTTTGTCAGAGAGCGACACCACCAAGACCACTAACCCTCCCTCGGGCTCAGACGGTGGAGAGACTGCAACTGACAAGTAAGTGTGTCTCTTCTCTCATCATCTTACTTACTATGATTGGTCCTTACTTACTGATTCCATTTACTCTCCCTCTCTTCTCTCTCTCTCTCTCTCTCTCTCTCTCTCTCTCTCTCTCTCTCTCTCTCTCTCTCTCTCTCTCCCTCTCTCCCTCCCTCTCTCCCTCTCTCCCCCTCCCTCCCTCCCTCCCTCCCTCTCTCTCTCTCTCTCTCTCCCTCTCTCCCTCCCTCTCTCCCTCCCTCCCTCCCTCTCTCTCTCTCTCTCCCTCCCTCCCTCCCTCTCTCTTCCTCCCTCCCTCTCTCTCTCTTCGTCTCCCTCCCTCTCTCCCTGCAGGTTCCAGCACAGACCTGACCAACTCCTCACCAACTTCATCAGCTGGAGAGGTCTCATCACTAAGCTGCTCTGCACTCCATACAACAAGAGGGACCCATGGAGGATGGTAGCTACACTGCACAATAGCACCATCTACCTGAGAGAGCTGGAGACGGAGGAGAACAGAGAGAGAGAAGCCAACATGTCCGCCAGAGAGAAGGAACTGTGTTACTGGGGACTCAAATTCGAAGATTACATGACATCGAAAAGTGAGTGTGCAGAAGTGAAAAGCATTGAGTGTGTCACCTTCATGCACTAATGTGTTCAGTCTCTGATCATCCTCCATCGTGTGAATAAAGACAACAGTGACCGAACACATTAGTGCATGAAGATGCTACTGCATTGCAAAATTCTTCTCTCTCCTCCTCTATCAGACAAGCCGTCCATGGCTACTAGTGGTACTCTCTCCCAGCAGGAGAGACCTGGTCCTGTGAATCCTCTCAAGGCATTCTGTACTGTAGTCCGCACGAGACTGAACACCCACTCTATCGTAATGGCTGCCGAGGTAGACTGCGCTGACTATGTGAGTTGACAGCAGTTTATGTGACTGACATTTGTTTGGTATTTGCTAGTTCACTGTGCCTGCTGTTGTTGTCTCTGCTGTAGGGGTCGAAAGAAAAGTCTCCCAATAACTACGTAGAATTGAAGACATCACGATCCATTTATACTGACAGAAATAAAGCAAGTTTCAGAAGGTACTACCTGGCAATTGACACACAGCAACACGCTCACTCACTCACCTACTCACTCCAACCTCACTCACTCTCACTCACTCACCTACTCACTCCAACCTCACTCACTCACCTACTCACTCCAACCTCACTCACTCACTCACTCCAACCTCACTCACTCTCACTCACCTACTCACTCCAACCTCACTCACTCACTCTTCACTCACTCACCTACTCACTCACTCTCACTCACTCACCTACTCACTCCAACCTCACTCACTCTCACTCACTCTCACTCACTCACCTACTCACTCCAACCTCACTCACTCACTCTTCACTCACTCACCTACTCACTCCAACCTCACTCACTCACTTCAACCAACCTCACTCACTCACCCACTCTCACTCACCTACTCACTCCAACTAACCTCAGTCACCCACTCCAACCACACCGTCGCCAACCAACCTCATTCACACACTCTCACTCCAACCACACCCACTCTCATTCACTCATTCACTCACTCCAACACCAACCTCACTCACCCACTCTCACTCCAACCAAACCACACCCACTCATGGTGTATTTGTTCAGATACAAGCTACAGAAATGGTGGGCTCAATCTTATCTAGTCGGTGTCCCTAAAATCGTGTGCGGATTTCGAGACGACGATGGGATCATTCAAAATGTCCAGACCTTCAAAACAATGGATATTCCTCGAGAGTGTCAGGTGAGAACTGACAGCTGCTGTTGTATCAGCTCATGACTGTTGGTTTGTTTATCGTTCTTAGAATGATCTTTCAATGTGGCAGGCATCTGTTTGTTTGAACTTCCTGGACGAGTTACTCAAGTGGGTTAGAGAAACTGTGATTGAGGACGATCCTAAGTAAGACTTGCTTAGTCACTCACTCGCTCACTCTCTCACTCACTCTCTCTCCCACTCACTTACTCACTCACTCGCTTACTCTCTCACTCTCTCTCTCTCTCTCTCTCTCTCACTCACCTACTCACTGACCCTTTTAGCTTTCATAATTTATTCACTTACACACATACTGATCCACTTTTTGCTCACTGAATTCATCTTCTCCCTCCCGCTCTCTCACACTCTCTCTCTCCCTCCCTCCCTCCCTCACTCTCTCCCTCCCTCCCTCTCTCTCCCTCTCTCTTTCTCTCTCTCCCTCTAGAGTAACTTATCTCATCGAGTGGAATAGACCATTCACTCACATATCCGCTAAACTAGAGCCCGCTACTCCCGATACTACTGTCCTACCTGACTGGTACGTCAAAAAGGAACAACCACCACTACCTACTCCTCCCTCCACATCAAGCTCATCATAACCACACCCACATCATAACCCCACCCACATTTCTCCCTTGCTAAATCTTCATCAATATTTCTAGTTTTTTTTTCACTCTTCATTATATTATGTCAATGTGAAATGAAATTATACAATTTGAGACAAAACTTTCATAAATCTAATTTCAGGATTCTTAATTTATTGTTTCACCTTCGTGTACAAAATGTGACTAGTAGATGTAGTCACTGTTGTCTTTATTCACACGATGGAGGATGATCAGAGACTGAACACATTAGTGCATGAAGGTGACGCTCTACAGAGTTACCTAGCGCTGTCAGCTAGTCTGAAAACCGTGTACGTATATCGACCGGTTCGACCTCAGTAAGTACTGCCTATAGTAGTCTTACTATTGTGCAGTATAGTAATATTTTGATTGCTGATACACTGGTGTGTTACAGTGTTGTTATGTGAAAGAGATAAACTAACACATCGTGTTGTTGTTTGGTAAAACATAACTTCCATAGTTGTGTATAAAGAATGAAAAAATAGCATACATCTATCTGTAGATACTGATGAAGTGTTTCAATGTACTGAAGTAGCAGACTGATCCTCTCTAGCTAGTCTGACTGACCCTCACTAGCTAGCTGGTCTGACTGACCCTCACTAGCTAGTCTGACTGACCCTCGCTAGCTAGTCTGACTGACCCTCGCTAGCTAGTCTGACTGACCCTCGCTAGCTAGTCTGACTGACCCTCGCTAGCTAGTCTGACTGACCCTCGCTAGCTAGTCTGACTGACCCTCGCTAGCTAGTCTGACTGACCCTCGCTAGCTAGTCTGACTGACCCTCGCTAGCTAGTCTGACTGACCCTCGCTAGCTAGTCTGACTGACCCTCGCTAGCTAGTCTGACTGACCCTCGCTAGCTAGTCTGACTGACCCTCGCTAGCTAGTCTGACTGACCCTCGCTAGCTAGTCTGACTGACCCTCGCTAGCTAGTCTGACTGACCCTCGCTAGCTAGTCTGACTGACCCTCGCTAGCTAGTCTGACTGACCCTCGCTAGCTAGTCTGACTGACCCTCGCTAGCTAGTCTGACTGACCCTCGCTAGCTAGTCTGACTGACCCTCGCTAGCTAGTCTGACTGACCCTCGCTAGCTAGTCTGACTGACCCTCGCTAGCTAGTCTGACTGACCCTCGCTAGCTAGTCTGACTGACCCTCGCTAGCTAGTCTGACTGACCCTCGCTAGCTAGTCTGACTGACCCTCGCTAGCTAGTCTGACTGACCCTCGCTAGCTAGTCTGACTGACCCTCGCTAGCTAGTCTGACTGACCCTCGCTAGCTAGTCTGACTGACCCTCGCTAGCTAGTCTGACTGACCCTCGCTAGCTAGTCTGACTGACCCTCGCTAGCTAGTCTGACTGACCCTCGCTAGCTAGTCTGACTGACCCTCGCTAGCTAGTCTGACTGACCCTCGCTAGCTAGTCTGACTGACCCTCGCTAGCTAGTCTGACTGACCCTCGCTAGCTAGTCTGACTGACCCTCGCTAGCTAGTCTGACTGACCCTCGCTAGCTAGTCTGACTGACCCTCGCTAGCTAGTCTGACTGACCCTCGCTAGCTAGTCTGACTGACCCTCGCTAGCTAGTCTGACTGACCCTCGCTAGCTAGTCTGACTGACCCTCGCTAGCTAGTCTGACTGATCCTCGCTAGCTAGTCTGACTGACCCTCGCTAGCTAGTCTGACTGACCCTCACCAGCTAGTCTGACTGTTGAATATACAAATGCAGTGTTGAATGATAACAGTGTTCATATAAGTGCAAATTAGTAAGGTTGTCAATATCGCAAACTAAAATTGATGAAAGTGTGTACGTACGCAGGTCTCATGCACAGTATTTCCTTTCATGCAAATATAAACATTTGATGAAAAGCAAATGCAAAGACTAATATTTAGGTTCAATGAGGGTTCTCTAGTACTTCTACAAACTGATGTATGCAAGCTGCTACTACTACTAAGAGCAAATTAATATCAACATAACTACTAATAATACTTGTCACTCTTTATTGAGAAAAGTGTTTTGAATCCTGACTGTCGGGAGGGATTGTCACACGGGTGTGTCTCTTGTCACGGAGAGGGAGATGGTGGAGAACTCCATGTAGCCAGCCATGTTAGTAAGAGTGAAGCTGATCTCATTGTGCAGCTGAGAGAACGTTGGCCGCTTGTCTGGGTTGCCTTGCCAACACTGCTCCATCAGGGTCTGGTAACTATAAAGAAATATAATATTGTGTGCTTTCAAAGTGTGAATGATGTACAAGATGTTGATCTATAGCTGCTCCTCTTACACGTATTCAGAGCAAGCAGCATTGTCAGGTTGTTCCATTCTCTCTCCATTCTTCAGCAATTTGGGTATGCTCAGAGGAGACAGTCCACCATAAGGCACCTTACCACCACTGAATATCTCCCAACAAGTCACTCCATATGCCCACTATAGATACATCAACTTAAAAAATGTAGCAACACAGAGTAGTGAATTTATTTTTACACAGCACTGTACCACATCTGTCTTCTCTGAAAAGACTCCATCCTCAATGCTCTCGATTGCCAACCATTTGATTGGCAGCTTGATTGAGTCACTTGCATCTTGTCTGAAGTACAGCTGGTCATACACACTCATGGCTAGTCCAAAATCAGCCACTTTAATGATACCAGTCTCATCAATCCTGTGAAAATATAAGCACAGTGCTGACTCAACTCTTGCATTCTCTTACATGCAGTTTCTAGCGGCTAGGTCACGATGAACAAGCTTCTGAATAGCAAGATACTCCATACCCTTTGCTACTTGTAGACACATTGATAGCAGCTTGATCCTTACACTGGATACCTGCATGCCATTAGAGAACTGTATAATAATGCTGTTTTTGACTTCTATTACCACTTCTGTATTCAAAGTGCAGTTTTCAGTCAGAACAAGTGATTCACGATTATTCTTCAAGTATGAAAGGAGGTTGCCATTTTCCATATATGGTAGTATAAGATAAGGAGCGGGGCCAGCATCTAGACACACTCCCAGCAGGTTCATCACGTTAGGATGATCAAAGGACTTCATCTGTAAACACTCCTCGATCAATTCAGTAACCTCTTCATCACTGAATGTGCCTATCATAATATTATTATGAGTAAAATGAAAACCTGAATCCTAAAAATAAATTGCCACCATTCAGTGTCTTCACAGCAACAAGTATCCTGTCACTGCTGGTCTTATTAGAGAACATATGAGCCTTGTACACTACTCCAAACTCTCCTAACAGTGACAAAAATAGTAATAAGTAGGTCGCACTGTATAAATCTCACCTCTTCCAATGTTGTCCAACAAGCGAAGATCACGATTCAATATAATAGCAGATGACAAGTGTGGAAGATATTCAGGTCTAACATTCGATGTTTTTCTGTTGGCTGTGCAAGAGTTCGAGCATAACAATCGTAACCGATATACACATACCTCCGGAAAATACTCTGTTTCTAACATAATCATTGACAGCTCGACTGACCCTAATCATTATAGAGTCATTGATTGTTCTTATTTTATCACTCACTTTCTAACGCTGTTTAATTGTCTGTGATTGTATCGCGGCCTTTTTCTAGCTCTTAGAGTCAGCACAATCGCTAGACAGATCAGTGACTGTAATATTAGTCCAATTATTATTATTGGAATAACAATGGCAATAACACTTGTCTCTGTGCTGTTGCTAGTAGTAGTTTTAGCAGATTCCATGGGTGTCATAGCAGGTTCCATGGGTGTTATAGCAGGTTCCATAGCAGATTCCATGGGTGTTATTGTTGATGACATGTTATTACTTTTCGTGGTCAATTCTTCAATTATAGTGGTCATTGTAGATTCTTGAACAGTGGTAATTGATGTTATTGTGATTTCTGAAAATGACAATAGAGATAGTTGATGCAAAGACTTTAATGTCAAGCATGCAGGTGCTATGTTTTTATTAACACTATTGCAATATCACTATGTAATTATGATAGCCTACCATTCATTGGAGATAAATTCACTGCAAGAGCCCAAGTGGATTTATTGTACACATTCTGAGCATATGAGTACCAGATACACTGATACACTGATCTGTCTGCAGGTGTGGCACTGTAGATGGTAAACAACTTCTCGTTGTAGTTGAGAATCTCCCTTGCATTCTGGTACCAGGTCACTCTCACATCAGTACCAGCAGCTGTACAGTTGAATGTGACACTCTCTCCAACAGACACATGAATGACTCCACTGGGTGTGGTTGGTAGAATCACAAGCGGGTCTATGGAGGAGAATCATTCACTTTATAATGGTTAATAATAATTGCATACCAATAACTGTGATGTTAGCTGTGACTTCACTTCCATTTATGACACCAGAGTCTCTTTCCAGTGCAAGTGTGACTGAGAGATCATTGATCACTTCACTAGGCAGTCCATTATAGGTCACGGATATTTCTGTGTTGTTATGGCTACTGGGATAGCTAACAACACTCAAAGTGTCATTATTACTGACAGCAATGTAGTAGAAGCTATAAGATAGCGATGTTTCATTCGACAAGACAACCTTGTTCATTGGAGTGAGATAAGAGTAGAACTCTCCAGGTAATGAATCTGTTGTGGTGACATGCATAATAGAATTACGTAGGCCATATACATAATTTGCTCTGGTAGCTAAAACTGCTAATTGCAGTATAATTATTTGTAAAATTATGCGCAAATGACTAATTGCTTATACAGAGTCTTACCTATTATTTCCAGGTTATATCGGGGGAATATGTAGTATCCAATATTAGGAGCATTGATTTTGTCATAAAATGCTGCACAAGCGTACACTTTTGAAGCCACTGGTGTGACTACACCATTCTTTGTATGGTTATAGGAAAGCAAGTCATTCTCTGATATATTGAATATAACAAGATGGCGACCATTATCGATAGTCTTATACTTGTTGCTACCCTCAGAAATGATTGAAGTTTCTTCGATGAACACAGAGCCATCCATTATTTTGATATACCAGGTTATATTAGGTTCTGGAAAGAATCTGGTTGATTTGCAGGAGAGAAGAGCAACTTGTCCAAGTACTACTGGAATCTGAACAATTTCTTTACTAGGCGAAACTAGTTAATAAATAATTCATATGTCATGTTTATACACAATACAAACATACATGGAGGCCCGTAAGCTCTGAAGGGCACAGTTCTTGAGACTCCAAATGAATTACTTGCTGTACAGTAGTAGTCAATGAGATTTGTTGCTGATAATTCGTGGAGATCAACCTCAAGAACTCCATTGGTTTTAGACGGCACAGAGATAGGTTGCGTGTCATCTGTGATATCAATACTGTACCACTGAAGCTGAGCATTCTCATCACTGGAGACACATCTCACGAGAACATTTGTTTCTTCATTATTTATTTCACCAATCCATACATCTGGAAAGTTGTCTACAGAAAAATTTTTTCAATGATATGGCTTGAGATTTATTGAGCATAGGGTTCTACGTAGATTTCATTGTATGCACACCTCACCTTGTCCAATAGTCCAGGCAGGTAATGCTGACAGGTGGAGCAGAGTTAGCACAGTAAACGCTCTCCAGCTCATCTTGCTTGCCTATATATTTTACACTTGAAGTACAGTAAAACAAAAGAGCTATCAAGTGATTTATGCAACGTCTGTACAAACAGCATGGGTTAAAATAAACTATGCTGGCAAATTTTAACAGACGAATTGCTCAGTATCCACAGAAATTCTTGTCAGTGTCCCTGAGCAGGCTTTTATGGTAAACGAGAATGTAAGCGGAAATACAATTGTTATTGAATAATGTGTAAACTTTTGACCAGCCCACAATAATGTACAGATAACACATGTTTAAGTGATTTTCTAACAGAAAATTCAGCAGTTAATTTTATGCAAAAATTGGACAAACACATGATTTCATGTGAAAAGGTGTAATACTAAGAGAGTTTCACGGAATGTTTCATGAATCAAGAACATCTAGACTTTTAGTATCTATAGTTTTTCTGTCATGGAGAGGGAGATGGTGGACAACTCCATGTAGCCAGCCATGTTAGTGAGAGTGAAACTGATCCCAATGTGCAGCTGAGAGAACGTAGATCGCTTGTCTGGGTTGCCTTGCCAACACTGCTCCATAAGGGTCTGGTAACTACATGATATAGTACTGACAATTATTGAGTAAGACTGATTTTGTCATTTTCTTACACGTACTTAGAGAAAGCAGCTAATGTTTCATTGGACAAGATGATCTTGTTCATTTGAGTCAGATAAGAGTAGAACTCTCTGGCAGTGAATCTATTATGTTAGAAGAGGTAACTTAACATGTTTCAATGCATTGAGATAGTCAGTCCTACCTACAGTCTCTAGCTTGTATCATGGGTAGATGTACGTAATACCCTAAGTATGGAGCATAAAGTCTGCTATAAAATGCAGCACATGCATACATCTTCGAATCCTCTACATCGCTTTCCGTGATAATTATTGATGATAAGATGGTGTCCATCATCAATAGTATCATACTTATCATTGCCTTCTGGCTTGATCAACATTGTTTTGTTATTTTTAATATACCACTCGACAGTTGGTCTTGGAAAGAAACGTGTTGGATTACAAGACAGAACCACTCTCTCTCTATTCAGTACTGGAACTGTGACAACATGCGATATATTAGGAGCTGTTAGGAGATGGATATAAAAATATCAATATAATAATATTATCAACTAACATACGTGGAGGGCGGTATATGCTCTGAGAAAGGGCCTGGTTCTTGCTGCACCGAATGAATTGGTTGCTGTACAGTAATAGTCAATAAAGTTAGTAGCTGATAGGTTGTGCAAATTGAGATAAAAAAGAGCCTTTAGCTAGTCTTTCATCAATGGGTACAGGAACTGGAGCAGTGCCAATGGTAATATCGACACTGTACCACTGCAGCTGAGCATTCTCATCACTGGAGACACACCTCACTAGAACACCTGTACCTGATTCCTGCATGTGACCAATCCTCACATCAGGAATTGTCACTGTAGAAGAAATCCCCAAACAGACCATACAGACCAAAAAGATAGCATTTGAGATAAGTTACAATTGCAAATACACATGTACAGCTCTCACCTTCTCCATTAGTTTTGGCAGGCAGTACTGACAAGTGAAACTGGGTATAGAACGCTAGCACAGCAAACACACTCCAACTCATCTTCTAACATTGAAAACTTCACTACAGCAATCAAAACGTGTTAGTAATAATACTTACTATCAAGATGAAAATTCTCTCTCACTTCTCATGTGTTATGAGCTAATATGGTCATCATGGCTGTGGCTTATATTGTAGTTAATGGTGTTACTATAGATACATCTATAAATTGTGGACAATAAAATGTACTGTTCTTACTTCAAGAACAATGCAATGTAAGCTGCATGACATTGACTCAAATAGAGACACTTATGATAAACACCTTTTGAATTTGTGAAAATAATTAATTGTAGATGTGTGATAAGCATGAAATTAGGACATCTGTAAGACACATAGTTAAACTCATAAACACAACAAGTCTATATAGCTCAGGAGTTAATAACAACAATGGATAATACAATAGAGATGTGTAGATACACTCATGTTGTCAATAGTCACTACTAATTAATTTTATTATGTAGTGCTCAGCACATTGAGGCTTTTTTCTGGGCAGAGTCACTATAGAATCATCTCCCAATACCTACAGTGATTATCATTGCTGCTAGGCAATTACGTGTTGGAAAGACAACGATTTAAGATGACAGCTGCTATGTGCTATTGAATGAATCTTCACTATATCTGATATAAAATTGAACTAATAGTGATGAGGAGAAATCTTCAGATGAAAAAAAGTTCTTTTAAACTGAACTGATGAAAACATTGAGTTGATAAACTACTGTTAGTGAGTATATCTAGAAGCAAACAGCAACACTACTACAATTCTTTTGAGAGAAATTAAAGTTTTCCGAGTCTTAATGGGAATCGAAGGGTTTGTGAGATTTTGTCACACTGGTGTGTCTCCTTTCATGGAGAGAGAAATGGTGGAGAACTCCATGTAGCCAGCCATGTTGGTGAGAGTGAAGCTGATCTCATTGTGCAGCTGAGAGAAAGTTGGCCGCTTGTCTGGGTTGCCTTGCCAACACTGGCCCATCAGGGTTTGGTAACTACAAGGAACAAAATGCAGTATGGTTTCAAAGGTTTGGGTGAATGCAGTATAAGGTGTTGATCTATAGCTGCTCTTACATGTATTCAGAGCAAGCAGTATTGTCTGGTTGTTCCATTCTCTCTCCATTCTTCAGCAGTTTGGGTATGCTCAGAGGAGACAGTCCACCATAAGGCACCTTACCACCACTGAATATCTCCCAACAAGTCACTCCATATGCCCACTATAGAACAAAAATAAGAATTATGGCCGAATCTCATGAACAAGAAGGAATACCACATCTGTCTTCTCTGAAAACAGTCCATCCTCAATGCTCTCGATTGCCAACCATTTGATTGGCAGCTTGATTGAGTCGCTTGCATCTTGTCTGAAGTACAGCTGGTCATAGACACTCATGGCTAGTCCAAAATCAGCCACTTTAATGATACCAGTCTCATCAATCCTGTGAAAATATAAGCACAGTGATTTGACTCTTGCATTCTCTCACATGCAGTTCCTAGCTGCTAGGTCACGATGAACAAGCTTCTGAATAGCAAGATACTCCATACCCTTTGCTACTTGTAGACACATTGATAGCAGCTTGATCCTTACACTGGATACCTGCATGCCATTAGAGAACTGTATAATAATGCTGTTTTTGACTTCTATTACCACTTCTGCATTCAAAGTGCAGTTTTCAGTGAGAACAAGTGATTCACGATTATTCTTTAAGTATGAAAGGAGGTTGCCATTTTCCATATATGGTAGAATGAGATAAGGAGCGGGGCCAGCATCTAGACACACCCCCATCAGGTTCATCACATTAGGATGATCAAAGGACTTCATCTGTAAACACTCTTCAATCAATTCATTAACCTCTTTATCACTGAATGTGCCTATCATAATAATTATGAGTAAGATGAAAACCTGAAACCCTAAAAATAAATTGCCACCATTCAGTGTCTTCACAGCAACAAGTATCCTGTCACTGCTGGTCTTATTAGAGAACATATGAGCCTTGTACACTACTCCAAACTCTCCTAAAAGTGACAAAATAGTTATGAGTAGGTCGCACTGTACAAATCTCACCTCTCCCAATGCTGTCCAACAAGCGAAGATCACAATTCAATATAATAACAGATGACAAGTGAGGAAGATATTCAGGTCTGACATTTGATGTTTTTTTGTTGGCTGTGCAAGATTTAAAGCATAAAAATCATAACCGATGTACACGTACCTTCTGAAAATACTCTGTTTCGGATATAATCATTGACTACTCTACCGACCCTGCAGTATACAAAAAGGTATATTAGGTTGTGGTTTATTCATCACTCACTTTCTAATACTGCTTAATTGATTCTGGTTAAGTTGTGACATTCTTCGTTTTGCTCTAGCCCTTCGGATTACCATAATGATGGCTACACAGACTGCTGCCAATATTACTAGTATTCCAATAACTACTAAAGAAATCACTAAGGCAGAATCTGAAAAAACAAGTACTCTCAAAACATTATGGAAATAATAAATAATGTCTCACTGTTGTTACCATTAGTTTTTGCCATCACCACAAGAACCCATGTGGCACTCTCATACACATTCTGTGCCTCTGAGTACCATATACACTGATACACTGAGCTGTCTGCATGTGTCGCAATACGAATTAATAATAAGTTCTCGTTGTAGTTGTTGATCTCCCTGCCATTCTGATAGAACATCACACGTACATCAGTACCAGCAGCTGTGCAGTTGAATGTTACACTCTCTCCAACAGACACATGAATGACTCCACTGGGTGTGGTTGGTAGAATCACAAGTGGATCTATGTTGGGGAATCATGCACCAGTAAAACCTCATACTTACAAGTACATACCAATTATTGTGATGTTAGCAGTGGCTTTGCTTCCATTTATGACACCAGAGTCTTTTTCCAGTACAAGTGTGACTGAGAGATTGTTAATCACTTCACTAGGCAGTCCATTATAGGTCACTGATATTGCTGTGTTGCTATGGCTACTGGGATAGCTAACAACACTCAAAGTGTCATTATTACTGACAGCAATGTAGTAGAAGCTATAAGATAGTGATGTTTCATTTGACAAGATAACCTTGTTCATTGGAGTCAGATAGGTATAGAACTCTCCAGGTAATGAATCTGTTTATTAATAAAGAGGAAATTGACGTAACGGAATCAGTCTTACCAACAATCTCTAGCTTGTATCGTGGGTAGATGTAATACCCTACATATGGAGCATTGAGTCTAGTATAGAATGCAACACAAGCATATATTTTTGAATCCTCTACATCGCTCTCCGTGATATTATTGATGATAAGATGGTGTCCATCATCAATAGTATCATACTTGTTGCTTTCTTCTGGCTTGATCATTACTTCAAAATTTGTTTTGTCAAATTTTATATACCACTCGACAGTTGCTTTTGGAAAGAAACGTGTTGGATTACAAGAAAGAGCCACTCTCTTTCCAAGCAGTACTGGAACTGTGACAACATGCGATCTATTACGAGCTGTTAGGAGATGGATACAAAAACATCAATACAATAATATTATCAACTAACATACGTGGAGGGCGGTATGCTCTGAGAAAGGGCCTGGTTCTTGCTGCACCGAATGAATTGGTTGCTGTACAGTAATAGTCAATAAAGTTAGTTGCTGATAGGTTATGCAAATCGAGATGAAAAGAGCCTTTAGCTAGTCTTTCATCAATGGGTACAGGAACTGGAGCAGTGCCAATGGTAATATCGACACTGTACCACTGCAGCTGAGCATTCTCATCACTAGAGAAACACCTCACTAGAACACCTGTACCTGATTCCTGCATGTGACCAATCCTCACATCAGGGATTGTCACTGTAGAAGAAATCCCCATAAAGACCATACAGACCAAGAAGACAGACAGCATTTGAGATAAGTTACAATTGAGCTCTCACCTTCTCCATTAGTTTTGGTAGGCAATACTGACAAGTGAAACTGGGTATAGAACGCTAGCACAGCAAACACATTCCAGGTCATCTTCTAACATTGAAAACTTCACTACAGCAATCAAAACGTGTTAGTAATAAATATCAAGATGAAAATTCTCTCTCACTTCTCATGTGTTATGAGCTAATATAGTCGTCATGGCTGTGGCTTATATTGTAGTTAATGGTGTTACTATAGATACATCTATAAATTGTGGACAATAATTTGTGCTGTTCTTACTTCAAGAACAATGCAATGTAAGCTGCATGACATTGACTCAAATAGAGACACTTATGATAAACACCTTTTGAATTTGTGAAAATAATTAATTGTAGATGTGTGATAAGCATGAAATTAGGACATCTGTAAGACACATAGTTAAACTCATAAACACAACAAGTCTATATAGCTCAGGAGTTAATAACAACAATGGATAATACAATAGAGATGTGTAGATACACTCACGTGATCTGAATTGTCAATAGTCACTACTAATTAGTTTTATTATGTAGTGCTCAGCACGTTGATGCTTTTTTCTGGACGGAGTTGCTATAGAATCATCTCCCAATACCAAGAGTGATTATCATTGCTGCTAGGCAATTACGTGTTGGAAAGACCACAATTTAAGATGACAGCAGCTATGTGCTATTGACTGAATCTTCACTATCTACCTAGTTCTGATGTAAAATTTAACTAAAAATGGAGAGGAGAAATCTTCTGATGACAAAAAGTTCTGTTAAACTGAACTGATGCAAATATTGAGCTGATAAACTACTGTCAGTGAGTATATCTAGAAGCAAACAGCAACACTACTATAGTTCTTTTGAGAGAAATTAAAGTTTCCGAGTCTTAATGGGAATCGAAGGGTTTGTGAGATTTTGTCACACTGGTGTGTCTCCTTTCATGGAGAGGGAGATGGTGGAGAACTCCATATAGCCAGCCATGTTAGTGAGAGTGAAGCTGATCTCATTGTGCAGCTGAGAGAACGTTGGCCGCTTGTCTGGGTTGCCTTGCCAACACTGCTCCAAGAGGGTTTGGTAACTACAAGGAACAAAATACAGTGTGTTTTCAAAGGTTTGGGTGAATGCAGTATAAGGTGTTGATCTATAGCTGCTCTTACATGTATTCAGAGCAAGCAGTATTGTCAGGTTGTTCCATTCTCTCTCCATTCTTCAGCAGCTTGGGTATGCTCAGAGGAGACAGTCCACCATAAGGCACCTTACCACCACTGAATATCTCCCAACAAGTCACTCCATATGCCCACTATAGAACAAAAATAAGAATTATGGCCGAATCTCATGAACAAGAAGGAATACCACATCTGTCTTCTCTGAAAACAGTCCATCCTCGATGCTCTCGATTGCCAACCATTTGATTGGCAGCTTGATTGAGTCACTTGCATCTTGTCTGAAGTACAACTGGTCATAGACACTCATGGCTAGTCCAAAATCAGCCACTTTAATGATACCAGTCTCATCAATCCTGTGAAATCATTAGCAGTTTAGCACAGTGCTGACTCAACTCTTGCATTTTCTTACATGCAGTTCCTAGCTGCTAGGTCACGATGAACAAGCTTCTGAATAGCAAGATACTCCATACCCTTTGCTACTTGTAGGCACATTGATAGCAGCTTGATCCTTGCACTGGATACCTGCATGCCATTAGAGAACACAGTATAATAAAGCTATGATGTTTATTACCACTTCTGCATTTAAGGCACTATTTTCAGTCAGAACAAGTGATTCACGATTATTCTTCAAATATGAAAGGAGGTTGCCATTTTCCATATATGGTAGTATAAGATAAGGAGCAGGGCCAGCATCTAGACACACTCCCATCAGGTTCATCACATTGGGATGCTCAAAGGACTTCATCTGTAAACACTCCTCTATAAATTCATTAACCTCTTCATCACTGAAGGTGCCTAATAATAATGACAGAAACTTAGAAAAGTTATTTTATTTCAGTAACTGACCATTCAGTGTCTTCACAGCAACAAGTGTCCATTCACTGCTGGTCTTATTAGAGAACAATTGAGCCTTGTACACTACTCCAAACTCTCCTAATGGAAGTTGTGTTTTCATACAAGACTAAAAGGGTCGATGTCTCACCTCTACCAATGCTATCCAACAAACGAAGATCATGATTTAATACAATTACAGAAGATAAGTTAGGTCGGATATTAACTTCTTTCTTGTTGGCTGTGATAATGAAGAATGCAATATATTATGTGTATAGCTGATGACACGCTGTATTTCACCTTCTGAAAATACTCTGTTTTTGACGTAATCATTGCTGACCCTGCAGTATACAAAATGACATTAGGTTGGGTTTATTCATCACTCACTTTCTAATACTCAATTGGTTCCGGTCAAGTTGTGACATTCGTTGTTTTGCTCTAGCCCTTCGGATTACCATAATGATGGCTACACAGACTGCAGCCAATATTACTAGTATTCCAATAACTACTAATGAAATCACTAAGGCAGAATCTGAAAAAACCAAGTACTCTCAAAAACATTATGGAAATAATTAATGTGAATGTTAGTCTCACTATTGCCACTGCTGTTGTCATCATTAGTTTTTTCCATCACTACAAGAGCCCATGTAGCACTCTCATACACATTCTGTGCCTCTGAGTACCATATACACTGATACACTGAACTGTCTGCAGGTGTGGCAATACGAATTATTAATAAGTTCTCGTTGTATTTGTTGATCTCCTGGCCATTCAGATAGAAGGTCACTCTCACATCAGTACCAGCAGCTGTGCAGTTGAATGTGATATTCTCGCCAACAGACACATGTATGACTCCACTTGGTGTGGTTGGTAGAATCACAAGTGGATCTATTGTGGGGAATCATGCACCAGTAAAACCTCATACTGACATGTACATACCAATAATAGTGATGTTAGCTGTGACTGTACTTCCATTAATGACACCAGATTTATCTTGTAGTGCAAGTGCGACCGAGAGATCATTAATCACTTCACTAGGCAGTCCATTATAGGTCACTGATATTGCTGTGTTGCTATGGCTACTGGGATAGCTAACAACACTCAAAGTGTCATTATTACTGACAGCAATGTAGTAGAAGCTATAAGATAGTGATGTTTCGTTGGACAAGATAACCTTGTTCATTGGAGTCAGATAGGTATAGAACTCTCCAGGTAGTGAATCTGTATGCAAATTTAGGAAAGACCAGTTAACAAGGCTCTAAGTCTAGGGTGTCAGTTTCAGCTAACTGTACCTACTATCTCTAGCTTGTATCGTGGAAATCTATAGAATCCTACATGTGGAGCATTGAGTCTGGTGTAAAATGCAGCACAAGCATATATTTTTGAATCCATTACATCGCTCTCCGTGATATTATTGATGATAAGATGGTGTCCATCATCAATAGTATCAAACCTGTTGCTTTCTTCTGGCTTGATCAACATTTCAAAATATGTTTCAAATTTTATATACCACTTGACAGTTGCTTTTGGAAAGAAACGTGTTGAATTACAAGACAGAACCACTCTCTGTCCAATCAATACTGGAACTGTGACAACATGCGATATATTAGGAGCTGTTAGGAGAATGGTCAAAACTTAATCACCAATTTATTATCAACATACGTGGAGGGCGGTAAGCTCTGAAGGGAACTGTTCTTGCTGTACCAAATGAATTGTTTGCTGTACAATAATAGTCAATAAAGTTAGTTGCTGACAGGCTGTGCAAATTGAGATGAAAAGAGCAATTAGCTTGTTTCTCATCAATTGGAACAGGAACTGGAGCAGTGCCATTGGTAATATCAACACTGTACCACTGCAGCTGAGCATTCTCATCACTAGAGACACACCTCACTAGAACACCAGTACCTGATTCCTGCATGTGACCAATCCTCACATCAGGGATTGTCACTACAGAAACAATTGGAAATATAAGCTTGTCTGTATTATATTCAGCACTTACTACTGCTCTCATCTTCTCCATTAATCCATCCAAGCAATCCTGACAGGACAAACAGGATATGAAGAAATAGCACACTCCAGCTCATCTTCTAGCTTGTGTGGCTTCAGAACACTGTATACTGCAGCAAGCACGCAACTTACTCACAATCAATAGTCACTTCTCATGCAGAATCAGTTATCACAGTCGATGGCTTTTATAGCCGAGTTACGCTAGTTAAATTATGGTGTCACAGCAGCTGCAATGCATCTCTTTACACTCAGAGTATACATGTTTCAGTGTGTTGTTCTTAAACAACAAGCTGACATTGGTTTACACGAATGATAAACATATTTTCAAAGTTGTGAAAATAACTTTATTGAACACAACAGTTCTGATGTGCATGTGATAAACAAGCTAGTATACAAGTGCAATGATTCTCAACATTACCCTTATACACGAAAGCTGGATCTATATTAATATGTTTTGTGCGCTAAGCATTAGCTAGACTATATAGTACGTATCATGAGCACAACATAGAATGCTAGAGTTGATAACAATTATTGGTGATGCAATAGAGAGATTTGTAGACATGATGCACTAAAGAGAATTACAAAGTCACTCTCTCCATCTAAAATTATAGTTTTATCACTACATCACATTTAACTTCTTAAACAATTGTACAGGGATTTTAGAGCATAAATGGTTTCTTCTGGACAGACGCGTTTGAAGCAGTGCATGGTTGAGGAGATTGCATGGTCACCCAATACCTCATTGCTGTAGGTAGTGGTTATTCCATGCCTACCAGGTGTGTAAATGGTATACAGTGGAACCCTCTTCAGAGGATCACACAGTCCTACTGTATAGCGGGTAATTTTGGAGGGTCAAAATTTTGGCGAATGACCCAGATTTTGCATTTTGGAGAATTTAATTTTGGCACCAAGAGCCTGGATCACGTATTACTGCAATAGAAGAAACAGATTTTGGCAAATTTCAGTGAAGTTGCGGTTGTACCCGCATAGCGACGTAAAAAAGTTTTGTTAAACTGAACTGATGCAAAATATTGAGCTGATAAACTACTGAGTATATCTAGAAGCAAACAGCAACACTACTACAATTCTTTTGAGAAAAATTAAAGTTTTCCAAGTATTAATGGGAATCGATGGTGGGTTTGTGAGATTTTGTCACACAGTTGTGTCTCCTTTCATGGAGAGGGAGATGGTGGAGAACTCCATATAGCCAGCCATGTTAGTGAGAGTGAAGCTGATCTCATTGTGCAGCTGAGAGAACGTTGGCCGCTTGTCTGGGTTGCCTTGCCAACACTGGCCCATCAGGGTTTGGTAACTACAAGGAACAAAATACAGTGTGGTTTCAAAGGTTTGGGTGAATACAGTATAAGGTGTTGATCTATAGCTGCTCTTACACATATTCAGAGCAAGCAGTATTGTCCGGTTGTTCCATCCTCTCTCCATTCTTCAGCAGTTTGGGTATGCTCAGAGGAGACAGTCCACCATAAGGCACCTTACCACCACTGAATATCTCCCAACAAGTCACTCCATATGCCCACTATAGAACAAAATTTACATCAACTTTTAAAATGTAACAAGTAGTGAATTTATTTTTACACAGCACTGTACCACATCTGTCTTCTCTGAAAACAGTCCATCTTCAATGCTCTCAATTGCCAACCATTTAATTGGCAGCTTGATTGAGTCACTTGCATCTTGTCTGAAGTACAGCTGGTCATAAACACTCATGGCTAGTCCAAAATCAGCCACTTTAATGATACCAGTCTCGTCGATCCTGTGAAACATAAAATCAAATAAACTGAACTCTTGCATTCTCTTACATGCAGTTCCTAGCAGCTAGGTCACGATGAACAAGCTTCTGAATAGCAAGATACTCCATACCCTTTGCTACTTGTAGACACATTGATAGCAGCTTGATCCTTACACTAGATACCTGGATGCCATTAGAGAACTGTATAATAATGCTGTTCTTGACTTCTATTACCACTTCTGCATTCAAAGTGCAGTTTTCAGTCAGAACAAGAGATTCACGATTATTCTTCAAGTATGAAAGGAGGTTGCCATTTTCCATATATGGTAGTATGAGATAAGGAGCGGGTCCAGCATCTAGACACACCCCCATCAGGTTCATCACATTAGGATGCTCAAAGGACTTCATCTGTAAACACTCCTCTATCAATTCATTAACCTCTTTATCACTGAATGTGCCTGAAAAAATAATAATATTATTTGCACTGGTTTTCAGTCACTGACCATTCAGTGTCTTCACAGCAACAAGTGTCCATTCACTGCTGGTCTTATTAGAGAACAAATGAGCCTTGTACACTACTCCAAACTCTCCTATTATATCGCGTTAGTTTAGTGGTCCAATTAAAAAAAATTGTCGAGAAATGAATTGCAAACACAGAGGAAAGAGACTATGATACTTGTGATGCATGGCGCTAATTTTCTCACCTCTTCCAATGTTGTCCAACAAGCGAAGATTACGATTCAATATAATAACAGATGACAAGTGAGGAAGATACTCAGGTCTGATATTAGATCTTTTTCTAGTACCTGTATACGGCAAGTGGAGCATGCACAGTAATAGAATGGTCTGAGTCTATTTTTTATTTTTACCTCTTGAAAGCATTCTGTTCCGGACATAATCATTGACAACCGTATTCACCCTAAACAGCATCAACCATATAGTTATTACAATGTTATCATAGCTCACCTTCTAATACTGCTCAATCTACCATTACTAAGTTGTGGTAATGCATTGCTTGCTCTATTCCTTCGGATCACTATAATAATGACCACTCCACCACACACCACTGCTAGCATCACCAGTACTCCAATAACCACCAATGAGATCACTAAAGCATAATCTGAAAAAATCACAAAGCGTTAAAATGCTTTAAGTGTATTTGGCAGCTGTTCAATACCTACGTGACAATTTACCAATTTGATTGTGATTCAATGGTGTGTGCGTGCCAGTTTATTGCAATACTGACCATTCACTACAAGAGCCCAAGTGGCACTCTCGTACACATTCTGTGGCTCTGAGTACCAAATACACTGATACACTGAGCTGTCTGCAGGTGTGGCACTGTAGATGGTAAACAAGCTCTCATTGTCGTTGGGGATTTCATTGGTGTTTTGATATAAGGTCACACGCACATCAGTACCAGCTGCTGTACAGTTGAAGGTGATACTCTCTCCAACAGGCACATGAATGACTCCACTGGGTGTGGTTGGTAGAATCACAAGTGGATCTATGTTGGGGAACCATGCATCAGTAAAACCTCATACTGACATGTACATACCAATAATAGTGATGTTAGCTGTGACTTTACTTCCATTTATAACACCAGATTCATCTTGTAGTGCAAGTGTTACCGAGAGATCATTGATCAGTTCATTAGGGAGTCCATTATAGGTCACTGATATTGCTGTGTTGCTATGGCTACTGGGATAGCTAACAACACTCAAAGTGTCATTATTACTGACAGCAATGTAGTAGAAGCTATAAGATAGTGATGTTTCATTTGACAAGATAACCTTGTTCATTGGAGTCAAATAAGGGTAGAACTCTCCAGGTAATGAATCTGTATGAAAAATGTAGGAAAGACCAGTTAACAAGGCTCTAAGTAGCTAGGGAGTCAGTTTCAGATCATGTAGTAATTAACTGTACCTACTATCTCTAGCTTGTACCGTGGATATCTATAGATTCCTACATATGGAGCATTGAGTCTGGTGTAAAATGCAGCACAAGCATATATTTTTGAATTCTCTACATCTTTCTCCGTGATATTATTGATGATAAGATGGTGTCCATCATCAATAGTCTCATACTTGTTGCCTTCTGGCTTGATCAACATTTCAAAATTTGTTTCATAAATTTTTATATACCACTTGACAGTTGCTTTTGGAAAGAAACGTGTTGGATTGCAAGACAGAACCACTCTCTGTCCAATCAGTACAGGAGCCGTGACAACATGCGATCTATTACGAGCTATTAGGAGAATGGTCAAAAAAATCATCGCCAATATTATTAACATACGTGGAGGGGGGTAAGCTCTGAAGGGCTCTGTTCTTGCTGCTCCAAATGAATTAGTTGCTGTACAGTAATAATCAATAAAGTTAGTAGCTGATAGGCTGTGCAAATTGAGATGAAAAGAGCCTTTAGCTAGTCTCTCATCAATGGGAACAGGAACTGGAGCAGTGCCATCGGTAATATCAACACTGTACCACTGCAGCTGAGCATTCTCATCACTGGAGACACACCTCACTAAAACACCAGTACCTGATTCTTGTATGTGACCAATCCTCACATCAGGGATTGTCACTATAGGAAATATAATTATAAGCTCGTCTGTATTATATTCAGCACTTACTGCTGCTCTCACCTTCTCCATTAATCCATCCAGGTAATACTGACAGATGGAACAGAATATAAAACGCTAGCACCCTCCGGCTCATCTCATATAGCTTGTGTGTCTTCAGAACACTGTATACTGCAGCAAGCATGCAACTTACTCACAATCAATAGTCACTTCTCATGCAGTATCAGTTATGACAGTCGATGGCTTTTATATGAAATCAATTACAAGTACATGTATAGTAAAACTTAATTGTGGTTTTACAGCAGCTATACAGTGTAGTGCATGTGCATAATCGCTTTACACTCAGATGTCGGGAATATTTTCCTTACATAATAATCTGACACCTATTCACATGAAGTAGGCATTAATTTATGATAAACACCTTTTCAGTGAGTGAAAATATTGTGAAAATAACTTTATTGAACACTAGACACAATGATAAGCAGGCAACAATGATTCTCAACATCACTGAAAGCTGCATCATAATAATACAATAATTATTTTGTGTGCTAATGGTGACTAGCTTACGAGCACAACATAGAATGCTGGAGTTGATAACAATGATTAGACGTGATGGAATAGAGAGATTTGTAGACAATGATGAACTAAAGAGAATTACAAAATCACTCTCTCTGTCCTATAAAGTTCATCACTTTTAACTTCTCAAAGTGGATTGTAGAGCACAAATGCTTTCTTCTGGTCAGACACACTGGAAGCAGTGGTGGTGGAGATCACCCAATACCTGCATGCTGTGAGTAAATTGCTACTGCATGGTGTGCAGATAGAGGTGGAGTACACGAGAGAATAGCAATATTTCAGAGACTAACCTTGTAATAGAATGATTATTATGTGACATCATTATACTGCATTTGCCAGATATTCTTAGATTTTTTTGTGAGTAAGAAATTAATCTGTCACAACGATTTAAACATTATTTTACTGTACATTGCAACATCCAATTGCAATCCATCCTTTTTAATCTTGTGTCAGAATCTCTTCTCTCAGGTTTGACACCAGTGCTGCAGTTGAAGAGGAGGCATTTGCAAACAATAGTGACAGTTTATTACACTAAAGAGAGGAGAAGGTAGGATTACTAATCCAATTGAAAATAAGTCAATTTCATCCACAGCAGCAATCACAGCACTATCTGAGCCCAATACTTTTCTGGCTACTCTTTCTCTTTCACAGCGAAAATCTGTGGTGACAATAATTATTGGTACCGATTTCTGTGTTGTATCGACTTGAGTTGTTTTTTTGTGCTTCAATCCACACAGCTCTCTTGACTGTGAGGCCTAGGAGCACTTCCCTTGATGTCCTGTGAGTTTGGAGCTAGCAGCACATGTTAATGCAAATACCTTGACAATGACTCCTTTAAAATGTTGTTTCGGACAACTAACTGACAACCGGTGACAATTAACTTCATCAAAAATTGACGCACTACACTCTTCTTATTTTGTGCAACTATCAGTATTATTTTTATATAAAATACTCGTTCATAAAAATCTGTCATCTAATTTTTGTCTACTGTATTATGTATGATACAAACAGTGTTTCTGAATGTACAATTGATGATTTGGTTGGTCTATAGTTCATATTATAGCTATGTAACAATCACTACACTTCCTGAGCCCATACCAAACATCACAATATCCACTCTGCCCTTTCTTCTTTTATTTCTTCTTCTGTGTCTTGCATGCTCTTTGTCACAGTTCTCTTGTCTCTGTGAGTTAGACTGCTGTGTTGTAGGTACGGTTGATTCATCACTAGCAGAGGTGAGAGGAGAAGAAGCATTGGCTAAACAATGGCTGCCGTCTGTCACATTAGATGAGAAAGCTTGGTCTTGTTCTGTAGCTGTGTCCAGTTCTTTACTCTCGTCTTCTTCATGACAGTCTTCTTCCTCATCTTCTTCACCTTGCTCTAGATTTTTGCACTCTGTCAGAAGACCTCTCTCATCCATTTTAGAAGCCTGTGATAGAAAAAATTTTCTCGATGAGAGTTTTTTAAATCAAAAATTGTAAATAATTTTGCTAGAAATGCTCCTAAAGTCGGCCTAAAGTATTAGAAATTAACTCCAAGTGTCATTTGAGGGCAGTTTTAGAGTTCGAAGAATTTTGAAGTGGTTAGGATTTTATCTTTAGCTGACCTTGTGAATCTTACGAGTTATAGCAGTTATTGACGCGAATACACCGAGTTTCTCTGCCACACACAGTGACTCCACAAACTCTTGTCTGAGATACAAGTCAGTAGTGGAATCAATACTACCATCCTGTTGAGAGAAAGGTCAAAGGTCACACTGACATGAGAACAATGGAGCAAGTGACCTCTTCATTGATCGGTGACACTGAAGTATTTTCAACGCCGGCAAGTTTTTCTTCAACTGCTGTGTGCAAAGCCGACATTCCTACCCATCTTTAGAGAGAGAGAGAGAGAGGAGTTAATAATGATTCCTACAAGCATGATAACAGGTTCAATCTCACCTCATCATTTCAACCTCAATCTGAGAAGCTGATGAAGAGCAGCGTTGCAGTATAGCAGCATAGCGGTCAGGGTAACTATCGTAAGGTACTCTCAAGAAATGACCAACATAGTTGTGCTCCTCATTAATCACCTGAAACCAAACAAACAAACAAACAAAAATAAACAAATAAATAAATAATAAACAAACGATTAAGTTTGAGTTTGATTATTGATGACAGTGGGAGCTCTGAAAGGCTCAATCTTTTTGACTAGGAATGCATGCCTTATGGCGGCTGGTAATGGTTTGGGAATTATGTCAGGTCAAAATCAAGTGTTATTGTTCCTGTCAATAAAGTTACGAGACTCTACATGTTGGTGCCCATGATATCTACGCACCATGAGGCTATGAAATACGGATGCTTTGTACTATGAAGTCTAACATCACAAGGACGTAGCTGAAACAGCTGTATTATGAGGAAAGAGCCGTTTCCTTCAGCAGTTTGTATAATACATCCCTACACATACAGTGGATCGCTCAGTTTTTATCACCTTTGCCTACTATTGTTACAGTTTATTCAGAATAAGTAGCCGATCACACATAGACACAACCAATCACATAGTGGGTTAGTGACAAAATTAAACTTAAAAGTGACCAGAGCCAACCATTGCTTACAAAATAGCAGCGTACAACAGAAGAGGCTTGCTGTAACCCTAAACACAGATGTTGAAACCCTTCCTCTAACACATTGTACACAAACCTATGAAATGCTATGACAAAATACTCCAATACAGGAACACAGTGTATGAACAGCTGACATCAATAATCAGTTTATTTAGCTAGATATGACTATAAAAATAATATTTCTATTAGAATGATAATGAAACAGTACTGTATGCTGTATGTCTAAACAAGCTGCCATAAAATTGAGGATGTGGATACAGAGAAGAGGAAATAGGTTAACAACATGGGGCAACAGAGTCTGTGAGGGTCATACCTAAAGCCAAGATATTACATTATGTCACTACCTTGAAGACATTGTTAGTCTTGTAGTCTCTGATGTTTGCCAACAGTGTTGCTGTGTCACCAAACATGCCCATGGTCTCCTCACAGCACTCCCTGGCAGCAGTCTCTGCCGGACTCTCACGCAGAGTCAGTCGCTGCTCTCTCTGAAACATGTGACTAGAGAGAGAGGAGGGAGAGAGAGAGGAGGGAAGGAGAGCGAGCGAGAGAGAGGAGGGAGGGAGAAAGAGGAGGGAGAGCGAGAGAGAGGAGGGAGGGAGAGCGAGAGAGAGAGAGAGAGAGGGGAGAGAGGGAGAGCGAGAGAGAGAGGGAAGGGAGAGAGAGAGAGAGAGAGCGAGAGAGGAGGGAGGGAGAGCGAGAGAGAGGAGGGAGAGCGAGAGAGAGGAGGGAGGGAGAGCGAGAGAGAGGAGGGAGGGAGATCGAGAGAGAGAGAGAGAGAGAGAGAGAGAGAGAGAGAGAGAGAGAGAGAGAGAGAGAGAGAGAGAGAGAGAGAGAGAGAGAGAGAGAGAGAGAGAGAGAGAGAGAGAGAGAGAGAGAGAGAGAGAGAGAAGAGAGAGAGATAGATAGAGAGATCAAGAGAAGGAGAGAAAAAAGAGCATTGATGAAGTGTTGAGGGTCTACTGTAGCTACTGGTACAAGGCTGTTCAGATTAGTGAGGGCCTACTGTAGCTACTGGTACAAGGCTGTTCAGATTAGTGAGGGGCTACTGTAGCTACTGGTACAAGGCTGTTCAGATTAGTGAGGGTCTGCTGTAGCTCACGACTCACAGGAGGGGAAAATGTGACTTGAGCCCTCCGAAATCACACCAAGTCATAGTTCCGTAAGTGATTTTTCCCAGCAAGAAGATCGCCTCACCTGATACAGGATGAACAGCATAGGGCAGAATCCCAGCCGCTTGATAGGTACGGCTCTTCACATAGCTCTTATACTGATCATGGTTTATCGAACGTGCTTCAACAGTGCACCTCTTCAAAGAACCTCGTGAAATAGACCTTACATACGACAACTGGTTGATCGTAATCCTACGAGAAGTGCCATCCTGAAAGTCCACTTCAAGATCATCGATGACACAAGAGTTGGAATAAGGATTTTCGCGAAAAAACTGTTCTATTTTCGTGTTTGTAGCGCTGGGAAAATCGTACCATCTCAGAGAAGTGCATACGGTTCCGGTGAGCTGGCGGATGCTAGCAAAATATCGGTGTTTTAATTTGAAGTGCTTGTACTGCCAAAGGCTTTGTTTGCTGTGAGTCGTTTTGAGCGATATCGTGTGATGGTGGCGCTTGACGCTGACACTGCTAGCTGGAGAAGAAAAATGGTCATAGAGCCTCTCCACAAAGCAAGGGCTCAACTGGTGCCCCGTGGAACACATCACAGCAACGAATAGAGAGACAGAGTTTTCACCATCTTTGTCAGTAGGTGCGTCTCCAATTTTTAACTTGATCATATCAGTGATCTCCTCTATCATGACGTCAAGCTGCTTGACAGCCACTGGGTGGAAGAATACCCACTCAATCATCAACCTAGGGAGGGAGGGAGGGAGAGAGAGAGGGAGGGAGGGAGGAAGGGAGGGAGGGAGAGAGAGAAGGAGGGAGGGAGGGAGAGAGAGAGAGAAGGAGAGTATCGATAGGAAGGGAGGGAAGGAAGGAGGGAAGAATTATGAGAAGCTGAGGCTAAAAGAAAGTGAACAATTATTTCTTTACCTATCACGAAGTGGTGTAGAGACGTCATTTCGCCAAACTTCAACTAGGCTGGGAGACGGAAGGCGATACTTCTTGCTGAGGTCGAACACCAGATCGAAAGAGACACATTTCTTATTGATCACGTAGCGATCTGCTAGTCCACAGCTACCAGACACCAGGAGCAGCTCAGGTGCCTTGGCCATGAGCTGCTCTATGTCTGATCACCTCGCTGATCACCGGATGAACCGATCGCCGAGTTGATCATTGTGGGCGGAGCTGAGATTCAGAGAAGAATGCGCGGGCGTGGCTCATGGGGGAGGCCGCCAACAGCTTTTATCCAAGTCTGAAGTTTCGCCGACCAAGTCCGGCTCTAACTGTACCGGGATTCTCTACATCGAAGCCTAAAGAATGACTGAAGACTGCGTCCGAGCATTCAAGAGTGGAAACAATGAGCTCGAGGCGAAGCAGCTACTACCCCGCATACCACAGCCAGCCACTATCGCCACCATCACAACAGGGTTCAAGTTTAGCATCCGTTATCCTGAGTTAGCACTTGCCTCTTTGCTCCACCTAGCTGCGTATTGGGGCTGGAAACATGCCGTTACCATGTTAGTATCTGTGTATAAGTGTGACGCCAACCGCAGGGACAAGAAGGGACACATTCCGCTGCATTATGCCGCCTACAACGGTCACCTCGAGGTGGTAAATTATTTCATCTTAGAAATACTTTGTGACCCTATGGACAGGAACAATATTGGCGAAACACCACTTCACTTTGCTTGTGAGAATGGTCACCTCAACATTGCCCAGTACCTCATCAGAGAGGAACACTGTGATCCATCATGTGAGGATAACCTTGGCTGGACACCACTTCACTTAGCTTGTCGACATAACCATGCTCAAACAGTACAATTTCTGTTGTCAACTGGACAAGTGAATCCACTGGCTAAGAACAAGTATGGTCAAACTGCTTTATTCTGGGCTAGTGGCAAGTATGATATCATCAAACTATTTCATCCACGATTCGAAGAGTGCAGGACAGCCTTCCCAGTGCACACGTTCACTAAACTGATACTCACAGGAGACAGTGGAGCTGGTAAGACTACCATAACTGAACTAATCGTCCGCTTAGCTAGTTCTAAAGCTGTAGAGTGTGTCGCTGATGTTCAACGCTACACAGCAGGGATCGTTCCACACCACATCCAGAGTGAGCAGCTGGGCAACTTCGTCGTGTATGACTTTGCTGGTCAGCAAGAATACTACTCGAGTCATTCTGCCGTGCTCGAGCAAGTTATGCGAAGGTCAGCAGCCATGTTTCTCTGTGTGGTAGACCTGAGTGAGAGCAAGAAGAAGATCTGTGAGTCACTCCACTACTGGCTAAGCTTTATCGATAATGCCTGCAGCTCAGCAGAGGGACGATCACACGTGGTAATCATTGGTAGCCATGCCGATAAGGCCTTGTCATCAATGGAAGAAAAGAGCTTAAAGCTACAGGCAATAGCTAACAGAAGAATAAAGCGCCAAGAGTACTTAGAGTGTATTGCAATGAACTGTAAAAAACCAAATGCTGATACTTTAAGCCATTTAATTACCACACTCACCAACAGCCAGAAAGCCATCACTGCCAATCAGCCCGTCATCCACTACTATTCTCACGTTGTCTACGCATTCCTTCGTACCAAGCTGAACGTGGTAGGCTGTACACTAACCGATCTCGTCTCCGCAATTGCTGAAGAAAATGATTCTTCTCTCCCTAGCAACCAGTCTGTTCTTAAAGAGATCCTTACCACGCTCAGCGATAGAGGTCTCATCCTCTTTATACACCATCCCCACTCCAGCTGGGTCATAGTGAAGACAGAAGCATTGCTAAACGAAATCAACGGAACACTGTTTGCTCCTGACCACTTCAAGGAGCATCGTGATCTTGCCAGCAACACTGGCATAGTACCCGTCTCTAACCTTCACAAAGTGTTTCCCGACTACAACTCAGAAATGCTTGTTGGATTTCTCACTTCATTGGATTTCTGTCGACCAGTGGACCCGTCAGTGCTGCAGTATACTAACCTCCAGACCACACCCTCTCACTCCACAGCTGATCTCCTTTTCTTTCCTGGTCTTGTTCAGTCAAAGCGACCAAAAACCCTCGTCCAGCAGAAAAAGCATAACTTTGGCTGGTGTCTGAGGTGTATGGATCCACACGAGTTCTTCAGCTCTCGCTTTCTTCATGTTCTCCTCCTCTCAGTGGCTTACAAGTTCCCACTAGCCGGTCAAGGTTTTCATCGTATGTGCAGTGTGTGGAGAAATGGCATTTTCTGGAGGAATTACGATAACATCACAACAGTGATAGAGCTCCTTGACAACAATAGATGTGTGTTAGTGGCCATGTCGTGTGATGACACCAGTCCAGTTGAGCATGCTGAACTTCGCAGTTCTCTCATTGGTCTAGTTCATCAGCTTCAACAGCAGTACTGCCCTCGTCTTGATATACATGAGTTCTTCATCTCTCCTGATCTCATCCTGCGATACCCTCTGGATTACCTGCCCGACTCTGACCTATTTGACATCCATCATGTTGCGCGATCTTTACTCCTTCACAAGAAGGTGGTTCCCAGTTATAACGATAGCAGAGGCTGTCTTCCAGTACAATCACTTCCCTTTGAGCCATATCACCAGCTTAGTTCCTCCTCCATCTGTCAGCTACTCAATCCTAACATGGCTGACCAGCCAGCTCCTGGTCCTCTCCTCCAGGAGGTGAGGCAACTCTGTCGTCAAACTAAGATGAAGCCACAAGTGTACTACAAGGAACTGAGAGAGCATCTGGACAAGCTGAGTCTGTTTGCTGGCAGAAATCCTCTGGTGAGTAGTTTTGACTGTGCAATGGTAGTAATGTTTCTCTGGTGTGTACAGGAGGTGGCTGGATTGAAGATGGATGACCTCCCAAGTAATCTACCCAGCAAGAGTGAGTAAACAAAAGAAAAATTGGTGACTTGCTTCTACATGCACTGCTGCAGGCACTCTCAGTCTCTCAGTGAAGAATCTCGTCACAGCATGTAAGAATGTTAATGACTGGTACATGCTCGGTATACAGCTTGGCATCTCTTCGAGTCAGCTGAATAAAATTCGTACGACTTACCATGTTCACGGAGTCGAGAGACTCATGGTTGAAATGTTTGATGTTTGGTTAACTAGCTCTCTTGATGCATCTTGGATGAAAGTTATTACTGCTCTGAGGAATATTGGTCAGCACTTAGTTGCCAAGGAAATCCAGACCACAATAGGTACTTACATATAGGTCACCGTACATGCAAACCTCTATACATACAAACCAATTCAAACCTCTATGAATGTAGGCTACTTTACATTTTAAAATCTCTGTGCTTGCCAGAATTTTATTTTTATGATCATGAATCTCATTAACATTCTTTAACAATGTATAGGTGACATAATTGTATTTATCCTCAGAAAAAAATATCAACTCTGACCTCGAGGATTTTAAACCAAATACCGACCCGAATTCTACTGCTGAACTAAAGTCCGGGTCGAATCCTACCGAGAAAGTCACCATCTCCAATTCTACGAATAAGGTCACCCAACTGCAGAATGATAATTCATCACTTCATGATACTAGTATATGGCAGCAGATGATATTGTTTATTTGCAAATACCATCATGTAGCACTAGTGATCATACTAGTTATCTGTGCATTACATATCTAACAATAATTTTTATTACTAGATTATTTATTCTCAGGTCTTGTTTTTATGTTAATTCTTTGTAATCCAGTCCATTTGATATTGTTACTCTGATCTACAAACCACATTACACCTGCCCAACCATGCATGATAGCTGTTTAATTAGGCTTGCAATTACATGATGGCTGACGAGTTGGAGTGACCACCAGAACTGCTTCAGTGCAAGAGACAATAGTGAAGACTATAGGATTGCTTGGATTGCTTAACGGAAAAAGATTTTCTAGCAAAAGTGAGCGATCCAGTCGTGCTTAGTGGAACCATAGATAGCAAAGAAAATTAAAAAGATTTCTAACAGGATTAAAAAGATTTTGTTTGCCAACAGTGTTGCTGTGTCACCAAACACGCCCATGGTCTCCACACAGCACTCCCTGGCAGCAGTCTCTGCTGGACTCTCACGCAGGGTCAGTCGCTGCTCTCTCTGAAACATGTGACTAGAATAGAGAGAGAGAGAGAAGGGAGGGAGAGAGAGAGAGGGAGGGAAGGAAGGAGGGAGAGAGAGAGAGAGGAGGGAGAGAAGAGAGAGAGAAGGAGGGAGAGGAGGGAGAGAGGGAGGGAGGGAGGGAGAGAGAGAGAGAGAGAGAGAGGGAGGGAGGGGGAGAGAGAGAGAGGGGAGAGAGGAGGGAGGAAGGGAGGGAGGAAGGGAGAAAGAGAGAAGGATTGAGAGAAGGAGAGAAAGAAGAGCATTGATTAAGTGTTGAGGGTCTACTGTAGCTACTGGTACAAGGCTGTTCAGATTAGTGACGGTCTACTGTAGCTACTGGTACAAGGCTGTTCAGATTAGTGAGGGTCTACTGTAGCTACTGGTACAAGGCTGTTCAGATTAGTGAGGGACTACTGTAGCTACTGGTACAAGGCTGTTCAGATTAGTGAGGGTCTACTGTAGCTACTGGTACAAGGCTGTTCAGATTAGTGAGGGTCTACTGTAGCTACTGGTACAAGGCTGTTCAGATTAGTGAGGGTCTACTGTAGCTACTGGTACAAGGCTGTTCAGATTAGTGAGGGTCTACTGTAGCTACTGGTACAAGGCTGTTCAGATTAGTGAGGGTCTACTGTAGCTCGACTCACAGGAGGGGAAAATGTGACTTGAGTCCTCCGAAATCGCACCAAGTCATAGTTCCGTAAGTGATTTTTCCCAGCAAGAAGACCGCCTCGCCTGATACAGGGTGAGCAGCATAGGGTAGAATCCCAGCCGCTTGATAGGTACGACTCTTCACATAGCTCTTGTACTGATCATGGTTTATCGAACGTGCTTCAACTGTGCACCTCTTCAAAGAACCTCGTGAAATAGACCTTATATACGACAACTGATTGGTCGTAATCCTACGAGAAGTGCCGTCCTGAAAGTCCACTTCAAGATCATCAATGACACAAGAGTTGGAATAAGGATTTTCGCGAAAAAACTGTTCTAGTTTCGTGTTTGTAGCGCTGGGAAAATCGTACCATCTCAGAGAAGTGCACACGGTTCCGGTGAGCTGGTGGATGCTAGCAAAATATCGCTGTTTTAATTTGAAGTGTTTGTACTGCCAAAGGCTTTGTTTGCAGTGAGTCGATTTGAGCGATATCGTGTGATGGTGGCGCTTGACGCTGACACTGCTAGCTGAAGAAGAAAAATGGTCATAGAGCCTCTCCACAAAGCATGGGCTCAACTGGTGCCCCGTGGAGCACATCACAGCAACGAATAGAGAGACAGAGTTTTCACCATCTTTGTCAGTAGGTGCGTCTCCAATTTTTAACTTGATCATATCGGTGATTTCCTCTATCATGACGTCAAGCTGCTTGACAGCCACTGGGTGGAAGAATACCCACTCAACCATCAACCTAGGGAGGGAGGGAGAGAGGGAGGGAGGGAGGGAGAAAAGAGTAATCATGAGAAGCTGAGGCTAAAACAAAGTGAACATTTATTTTATTTACCTATCTCGAAGTGGTGTAGAGACGTCATTTCGCCACACTTCGACTAGACTGGGAGACGGAAGGCGATACTTCTTGCTGAGGTCGAACACCAGATCGAAAGAGACGCGTTTTTCATTGCTCACGTAACGATCTGCTAGCCCACAGCTGCCCGACACAAGGAGCAGGTCAGGCAACAAGAGATCCGCCTTAGCCATGAGCGACTAGTCTAGGACGACGGACTAGGACGTCAGCCTGGCCGGATGGTCATGGTGGGCGGAGCTGAGATTCTAGAACAGTAAGCTCGGAGTAAGCTTATTTTTTTGCATTATAAACTAGTGGGGATAAGTGCAGATCACTCGTGAGACTGGAGCGACTTACTCTGGCTCCAGTTAATAGTCCGTCCAGCATTGGTTGATTTGTCTCAAGCTGCTTGAAGATGGCAGAGCAGTAAGCTTACAAGTACAGTTTGAAGGTTTATAATCCGCAGAGCAATCAGGAATTCTACTTCCATGTCTATCATGCAGCCCACAACTCAAGTGTACTCTCTCGTGTGGCAGGTGTCACAGTATCCTGTGCTCTGTGCGTGTGAATGACTATAGAGGTTTATTTTCCTCCAAATGTCTACTCAATAACATGAGTTTGACAGCTAGATGACAACTCTTGGTCGGGTGTACACATGGAAGATGATTTAAAGAAACAAATTTTCTAACTGTCTTTTGATTGTCCTCATAGTCCTTAGGGTCTTGGAGCTGCCCAGGAGAGTGTATACTACAAGCAGAGAGGGAGGGAGGGAGCTTGAGAGGGGAGGGAGGGAGAGAGAGGGAGTGAAGGAGGGAGGGAGGGAGAGAAAGGGAGAGAGAGAGAGAGAGAGAGAGAGAGAGAGAGAGAGAGAGAGAGAGAGAGAGAGAGAGAGAGAGAGAGAGAGAGAGAGAGAGAGAGAGAGAGAGAGAGAGAGAGAGAGAGAGAGGGAGGGAGCTAGAGAGGAAAGAGGGAGCTAGAGAGATGGAGAGAGAGAGAGAGAGAGAGAGAGAGAGAGAGAGAGAGAGAGAGAGAGAGAGAGAGAGGGAGGGAGGGAGAGGGAGAGAGAGAGAGGGAGGGAGGGAGGGAGGGAGAGCAAGATAATATCACAGCACACATCAGAGCACACAAGTATCAGTATCATAATTTATGTTCACATCAATTGTTATTTACTGTCTCCATCTTAAGAATAAACAGCTAGAAAAGGGTTAACCAAAGCATTACCGTAGATCAGTGAGTTGTCATATTAAAATTTCCATCTATCAAAATCAATTTTCAAATATTGTAGGGTAGTTGTGCTTATAATATAAAATTGTCCATTGTGTGTTATAATTACTGATGTTGTAATCATAACTATTCAACATAAAAAATTCCCAATCTATGGTAGACAGTGTGCAGACAATTTCAATTAAACTATGATATGAATAATTCTCTTTGGTATTCAAATTCGTGTATTTACCTGTGCGTGGGCGGGTGTAAAAAACATGGCACCACTGCGCACTAGGCAGCAAACTAAGCGCCGTTTATCACGCTATTAGTATGTTTTGTGCCGTTTCGGGTAGCTTGCTGGTACAAGATTGCTTTTCTCTCCAGGTAAGTCGAAACAGGAGCGCATATAAACAAGGGAGCATGTAACTCTGTAAACGGCGAAATCCTAACATGGCTGCTGTTCTAAAAATAATAGTTTCCATATAAGAACTATAATCCATATAAGGTCTATAATTTCAACCGCGCCTTCATCCGGTATATTATTAATAACGGGCGTGTACTAGTTATTACATCCGCAAACGTCACATTTATACTTTATATGGAAGTAACTAAAAATAGCAAGTCCGCCATATTAGGATTTCGCCGTTATATGGGGTAGTGTTCAGAGTTACATGCTCCCTTGTTTATATGCGCTCCTGGTCGAAATCATAGTTTAAAACGGTTATAAACCTCGGGTTTTGGTGCATATGTGAATTTAGAGTATAGTACAGTGATATTGACCAATCAGATTGACTAGCTACTAGGGTCTATTTCACGTAGAACCGAGGTGTTCTTCATAGACACCAGGCGTTTCATTGGTTGATTTAAGCAGGAGAGTATATTTTACTTACATAGCAAGCATTGTGCATAATACAAGCAATGGCAACAACAAGTGATGAATACTAGTGATAGTCTACGAGTTGACACAGTCTAGCTATATAGACTATCACTATCTGAAGTGACTATCATAGACGATCTTGGAGTGTCTCCCTTAAAATTCCAGTCTGTCTGGCTTGCTTGACTTGCAGGTCCGCAGCACGACGGATCGTTTCCCAGGGCGTTGCCGATAGAGGTTGGGTCAAGGGCGGAGTACTCCGAGTAGCTTAGGAGCGGTTTCTTCTCGAGCGGTTTCTTCTTGTGGTGGTAGCAGCAGCAGAGTCTACTCAAGGCGTAAGAGTAGCGGTGTAGAGTAAAGTTGCAGAAATACTCTCGTACTCATTAATGGTTTTCAGTAACAGTTCGTCGATGTCGCTGCATGTCGTACGCCCAGTCAAGGAGCGCTGGTCGCTTATACCACGAACGACTCGGAGAACTTGAGAGTGCGTTTCTTTTGCTTTACGGCTTAGATACCAGTTACTCATGGCTATACTCTAAATAAGTTAGACGCCTCGGCCAATGGGATCTACGCGGTATAGAAACCCTCGAGTTGCCATAGAACCCTCGCACTAGATCCCATGGCCTCGGCGTCTAACTTATATTTAGATTCCTCGGGCTTCACCCTCGGTATCCAAATTCACAATACACCTCTACCTCGGTGTATAACCTTCATTATTACAAGAACGTTAATTAAAGTATCCAGCTGCTAGCAATGGATCAGTGAGTGCAGCACACACGACCAGGCTGTGCTGCTACCATAAGCTACTGGGATCAAGCACACACGACCAGGCTGTGCTGCTACCATAAGCTACTGGGATCAAGCACACACGACCAGGCTGTGCTGCTACCATAAGCTACTGGGATCAAGCACACACGACCAGCCTGGCTGTGCTGCTACCATAAGCTACTGGGATCAAGCACACACGACCAGCCTGGCTGTGCTGCTACCATAAGCTACTGGGATCAAGCACACACGATCAGGCTGTGCTGCTACCATAAGCTACTGGGATCAAGCACACACGACCAGGCTGTGCTGCTACCATAAGCTACTGGGATCAAGCACACACGACCAGCCTGGCTGTGCTGCTACCATAAGCTACTGGGATCAAGCACACACGACCAGCCTGGCTGTGCTGCTACCATAAGCTACTGGGATCAAGCACACACGATCAGGCTGTGCTGCTACCATAAGCTACTGGGATCAAGCACACACGACCAGGCTGTGCTGCTACCATAAGCTACTGGGATCAAGCACACACGACCAGGCTGTGCTGCTACCATAAGCTACTGGGATCAAGCACACACGACCAGGCTGTGCTGCTACCATAAGCTACTGGGATCAAGCACACACGACCAGCCTGGCTGTGCTGCTACCATAAGCTACTGGGATCAAGCACACACGATCAGGCTGTGCTGCTACCATAAGCTACTGGGATCAAGCACACACGACCAGGCTGTGCTGCTACCATAAGCTACTGGGATCAAGCACACACGACCAGGCTGTGCTGCTACCATAAGCTACTGGGATCAAGCACACACGACCAGCCTGGCTGTGCTGCTACCATAAGCTACTGGGATCAAGCACACACGACCAGGCTGTGCTGCTACCATAAGCTACTGGGATCAAGCACACACGACCAGGCTACCATAAGCTACTGGGATCAAGCACACACGACCAGGCTACCATAAGCTACTGGGATCAAGCACACACGACCAGGCTGTGCTGCTACCATAAGCTACTGGGATCAAGCACACACGACCAGGCTGTGCTGCTACCATAAGCTACTGGGATCAAGCACACACGACCAGGCTACGCTGCTACCATAAGGTGCTGGGATCAAGCACACACGACCAGGCTATGCTGCTACCATAAGCTACTGGGATCAAGCACACACGACCAGGCTGTGCTGCTACCATAAGCTACTGGGATCAAGCACACACGACCAGGCTGTGCTGCTACCATAAGCTACTGGGATCAAGCACACACGACCAGGCTGTGCTGCTACCATAAGCTACTGGGATCAAGCACACACGACCAGGCTGTGCTGCTACCATAAGCTACTGTGATTAAGCACACACGACCAGACTGTGCTGCTACCATAAGCTACTGTAATTAAGCACACATGACCACCAGGCTGTGCTGCTACCAGAAGCTACTGGGATCAATAATTATAATTCTTCTAATTTTTCTCAATAATAACAAAAGTCACCTCGTTTTTCATGCTATCGATAGAAGTTACATGCTCTAGCTGCAAGCCTAAATAGCAATTAGATTGAACTTTATAATTCTGCTATTGGCTGCTGGAAAAATTGTTCTTTACCGTAATAAAGCAGCCTATAATTAGGAACGACTTGAAGAGTGGGCGGAATTACCGCCCTACCTTATAGAGCAATACCTTCATGCACTAATGTGGTCAGTCTCTGTTGTCTTTATTCACACGATGGAGGATGATCAGAGACTGAACACATTAGTTCATGAAGGTGACACTCTAATTATGTGTTTTACTGACCTGTAAATGAAGCACTGATGATGGTGATGAGGAAGGTGGACACTATGACCACAACAGTCTGTGAACTAGGTAGACCAGGAACACCCCAATCAGACCAACCAAGAAGCCGAGTCCGATTAGCCAGCATGTGCCAGTCGAGTCTTTACCCCAAGTTGGTTACCTGCCTTGCTTGCGCTTGCTTGCTTGGCGGGCGCGCGGATATCGAGCATCACGTGATTTGAATAGACCACAGGCGCTAGGCGCGCACAGCTAGGAAACCACAAAGCATTCGAAAAGCAGCCACACAAAAACGAGGACTCAAGCAGCTTGACCGCTTTGAATCTAAGAGGAGAGGGCTTCAAATTCAGTGAAAAATGGCTGAAGGAAAACAAGACCAGGATTATATAATCGCGTTTAAGAGCGGGAACAAGCTCGTGGCGGAGCAGCTACTGCCCAGCATACCAGAACCAGCTACCATCACGACAACGTTCAAGATGAGTGATTTATACTCTAGTGCGATATCATTGGTCTCTCTGCTCCACCTAGCTGCGTACTGGGGCTGGAGAAATATCGTAAATGCGCTAGTATCTGTGTATCAGTGTGCCGCCAACTGCAAGGACAAGGAGGGACACATTCCACTGCATTATGCCGCCCGCAATGGACACCTCGAGGTGGTGAAATATTTCATTGTTGAACTACATTGTGACCCTATGGACAAGAACGAGTATGGCAGGACACCACTTCACTATGCTTGTTACCATGGTAACCTCAACATTGCTCAGTATCTCATCAGACAGGAACACTGTAACCCATCATGTGAGAACAAGTATGGCTATACACCACTTCACTATGCTTGTCGCGATGGTCACCTCAACATTGCTCAGTATCTCATCAGAGAGGAACACTGTAACCCATCATGTGAGAACAATGATGGCACGACACCACTTCACTATGCTTGTCGCTATGGTCACCTCAACATTGCTCAGTATCTCATCAGAGAGGAACACTGTAACCCATCATGTGAGAACAAGTATGGCAGTACACCACTTCACTATGCTTGTGATTATGGTCAGCTCAACATTGCTCAGTATCTCATCAGAGAGGAACACTGTAACCCATCATGTGAGAACAATGATGGCCAGACACCACTTCACATTGCTTGTCTCAATGAATACGCCCACATTGTACAATATCTGTTATCGACTGGTCAAGTGAATCCACTGACTAAGAGCAAGTATGGCACCACTGCATTGTCCTTGGCTAGTCGCAAGTATGATATCATTAAACTATTTGAACCATTCGAAGAGTGCAGGACAGCCTTCCCAGTGCACACGTTCACTAAACTGATACTCACAGGAGACAGTGGAGCTGGTAAGACTACCATAACTGAACTCATCGTCTGCCTAGCTAGTTCTACAGCTGTAGAATGTGTCGCTGATGTTCAACGCTACACAGCAGGGATCGTTCCACACCACATCCAGAGTGAGCAGCTGGGCAACTTTGTCGTGTATGACTTTGCTGGACAGCAAGAATACTACTCGAGTCATGACGCCGTGCTCGAGCAAGTGATGCGAAGGTCAGCAGCCATGTTTCTCTGTGTGGTAGACCTGAGTGAGAGCGAGGAGAAGATCTGTGAGTCACTCCACTACTGGCTAAGCTTTATCGACAATGCCTGCAGTACAGCAGAGGGACGATCGCACGTGGTAATCATTGGTAGCCATGCCGACCTGGTCACGTCGTCGGTGAAGGAAAAGAGCTCACTGCTGCAGACCATCATAGCTACCAGAAGAGTAAGACGGCAGGAGTTCGTAGAGTGCATTGCTATGGACTGTCGTAAAGCCAACACTGATGCTTCACGTCGTTTGATCGCCGCGCTCACTAACAGCCAGAAAGCCATCGCAGCCAGTCAGCCCGTCATGCACTACTATTCTCACGTCGTCTACGCGTTCCTTCGTACCAAGCTGAACGTGGTAGGCTGTACACTACACGATCTCGTATCTGCTGTCGTTAAGGAAAACGATTCTTCTCTCCCCAACGACCAATCTGTTTTTACAGATATCCTCGCCACGCTCAGCGATAGAGGTCTCATCCTCTTTATACACCATCCCCACTCCAGCTGGGTCATAGTGAAGACAGAAGCATTGCTAAACGAAATCAACGGAACACTGTTTGCTCCTGACCACTTCAAGGAGCATCGTGATCTTGCCAGCAACACTGGCATAGTACCCGTCTCTAACCTTCACAAAGTGTTTCCCGACTACAACTCAGAAATGCTCGTCGGATTTCTCACTTCATTGGATTTCTGTCGCCCAGTGGACCCGTCAGTGCTGCAGTATACTAACCTCCAGACCACACCCTCTCACTCCACAGCTGATCTCCTCTTCTTCCCTGGTCTCATTCAGTCAGAGCGACCAGACAGCCTTGTCCAGCAGTTAGGAGCACTAGAGTTTGGCTGGTGTCTGAAGTGTATGGATCCACACGAGTTCTTGAGCTGCCGTTTTCTTCATATTCTTCTACTTTCCGTTGCCTATGAGTTCCCTCTAGCTAGTCGATTTAACCCTCGCTCAGCTATCAGTGGTCTCCAGCGCAAGTGTACAATATGGAGGAATGGCATCTTCTGGAGGGACAACAACAACACTTGTACTGTGATAGAGCTCCTTGACAACAACCGATGTGTGATGGTGGCTATGTCGTACACCAGTACAGTAGAGTATGCCAAGCTCCGTGGTTCTCTTATAGCACTAATCCGTCGCCTCCTGCACAAGCATTCTCCAGCTCCAGAGGTGTGTGAGTTCCTCATCTCTCTCGACCTAGTCCGCCAGTACCCCATTGATACCATCCCTGACACTGACCTGTTCGACATGTGTGACGTTGCTCGATCCATCCTACAACGCAAGCCAGTTGTTCTCAGCCATGGAGATGGTCATCGTCATCTTGAAACACAATCACTTCCCTTTGAGCCTTACCGTCTCTTTGCTCCCTCTTATGTCTGTCAACTGTTCGATCCTAACATGGCTGACCAGCCAGTCCCTGGTCCTCTCCTCCAGGAGGTAAGGCAGCTCTGTCATGAGACTAAGATGAAGCAACTAGTGTTAGAGAAACTGAGAAATCATCTGGACAAGCTGAGTCTATTCGCTGGCAGCAATCCTCTGGTGAGCAGTGTGGCTGTACTGCATAGCATGTGATGGTAGTAATATGTTTCTCCGGTGTGTACAGGAGGTGGCTGGGTTGAAGAAGGAAGACCTCCCAAGTGAGGACAACGCTGTTGCTACTTTCAGCAAAAGTGAGTTGCACAAAATAATCTTCCACATAGTGAAGTGGTAGCGTTGTTATCTACATGTAATACAGGTAGTCCTGATCTCTCAGTGAAGCATCTTCTCACAGCATGTAAGAGTGTTACTGACTGGTACACACTTGGTATACACCTGGACCTCACTCCTAGCCAGGTGGATGACATTCACATGACCTACCATGCTCATGGAGTCAACAGACTAAAGACCGAGATGTTTAAAGTTTGGTTAAAAAGCTCTCCTGATGCATCTTGGACTGACCTGATCACAGCTTTGAGGGCCATGGATGAGAACACCATTGCCAGTGAGATCCAAGCAGGTAAACATGAGAATACAGTAGATACTAGACAATCTGAAACCACAACATTCAGTTATGAATATCATTTACATGTTTGTTAGTGCATTAATGAATCTCATTATATTCACTGACTGGGTAGTATCATGTTATGTCACTTAGTAACAATCATTTCTATACTTTACCATCAGATTGGATCCCGTCCTCAATCCTATGAACAGGATCCCGTCCTCAATCCTATGAACAGGATCCCGTCCTCAATCCTATGAACAGGATCCCGTCCTCAATCCTATGAACAGGATCCCGTCCTCAATCCTATGAACAGGATCATATTCCTAAGAAAGTCACAGTCTCTAATCCAGTAATGAGTATAAAGACCACTGTTGGTATTATAAACTGCAAGTCTTCATTGTATGAGTCAATTATCTGTTTATGAAACCACATTGTAAATCTTATAATAATAATAAATATTAATATGTAGTAGTGTCAAGTGTCCATCATCTGTGTATAGTAATCATCGTCTAGTTGGACTCCTTTAGGAAGGGTCTTGGAGCTGCCAGCTGCAGATGACGTATTGGACTGATGCTGGTTACGAGCGGAGGACTTGTTCAAGTTGCGAGTGGATCGCTTGCTGTCTGTTGTTGAGTTATCTCTCACGGATAAAGCACCACGTCCAGGTGCTGTTTCTGTGTAGCCGTTTTGATCAAGGAACTCGGGTGGAGGAGGGATTATGTCCCCTCCTCCTTCTTCCTCACTTGTCTTCATTTCCGGTGGTCTCTCGGTCACTCCAACTCGTCTCTTTCGATCCACTCTTCCTCTAGACAAGTTGCTCTTTATATTACCAGCTAACCAAGGCACTCGATCCTTCAAACTCTTAGGCTCAGTTGCTGTCTCCTCCTTTTCTTCCTCTTTCTCATCTTCTTTTGACTCCTCCTCAGACATGTCAGCTCTTGCTTCTCGCATCATTCTTTCTGCTGCTTTCCTCTTCTCACTAGCATCTACTTTCTCTGTGCTGACAGCTGCTTTTGGGTCCTTTCGTAAAGCTACTAGTTCAGCTGCTTGTGATGCAATGTCCTTCAGTACTTCCTGCTGGCTCTGTTTCTTCAAGAGTGCCTCAGCAGGCGCCATCTTTCTTCTCTTACGAGAATGATTCTCTGAAATCGCTTTCTGGAAAAAAAGAGATAAAATACAAGGGTTAATATTGCTTTCGTCTTCACTTACTTTCCAGTTTGCAATGAAAGTTTTGAAAAAAGCAAAAAATGTTGACGGTTCAGTTTTCGGGCTCTCACAGAACATGAGACAAGCTTCACGATATGCATCCTTCATTTTAAGATGAGCATTAGTGAGTTTATTGATCTTCTTCACTGCTTGCTTATAGAAACTGTATTGCACGAGTTAAGGTCACAAAAATAAAAGGATTGTGCAAAATTTTGATTAGGCCCCTCAAAAATTTATCAATCCGAAAAATTTTATACCTACAATATTGCTAGTTAGTGCATACATTGCATGTGTGTGTAATGGAGGATATGAAGAGTATGAAGTTGTGTGCATCTCGCTGCTGTTCCTCCTCCACAACCTTCAGACCCTGTTGGAGTGTCTCGAAATCACCATCCACTGTCTCCAAGGAAACTAATAACAATAAAAAGACCAGACGTAAAACATAAACAACACCAATAGTTACACATTATGAAAAATTAGTTCAGAATTACAAAAAATGTAGCTGGACAAAAATTGAATTCCAAGATACATCAAGTGGTGTCTTGACATGTATGGTGTAACTATCAGACCATACTGCAGCTAATACTCACAATATCATCATTATGAATCGTACCTTCACAAGCTTCACTGATGCTGAGGTCCTCGTAGAAGGACAGTACATTGGGATATAGTGTCTCTACAATATGAGTGATGTAGTTTAGTAGAGTCTGCTTTCTGTCTTGGGTCTTGGTGTCCAATAACTACCACCAAGATATCAAACTATTAAAATGTTACAATTTTCTAGTTATACCTTTTCCAGTGACTCCAGTTTGAACCCGTATGCTAAGCCACGCCTCTTGCTGTTCATATAGTTGCCGAATGCAAGAATAATCTATGATAGAGAGACGCACACACACATTGATGCAAGTTAGAACACAGGAGTGTGAGTGATAGTGAGCTGTCTCACTTCAAATGCTTTCTTTAGTCTGGGACTTCTGAAGATTGATAATGACGCCTTCAATACTGCATTGACTTTCTACATAATACACAATAAGATAATCATTATTACTTGAGATAATTATACTATTGTATACTGTCAACATAATTATGCTTTTAACGTAAAAAAAATTGAAAATGCAAAAAATTATACACGAAATATTTGTGAGTGCTGAAGTGTATCATCTTCACTCACTGGTTGTGTGGTGCAGAGCAGTTCATCAAATGTTCCCATGTAGAACATGATGGATAACCTCTGCTCTAGTCGAGGTATCCTAGCAAGCTAGAGCAGTAAATGAAAAGTGCTTATACAGATATTTCAAGAGGTCACTAACCTGGTACAGAAATTCCTCAGATTCTCCAAACTCATCTCTTCGATCAGAATTTTTAGCAAGTGTGTCCCTCTATTACAAAAGAATAATCAGATAAGGGTAATTGTGACTGTGAGTGTGTGAACCTCTTTCTCCTGTGGAACAATCTGCAGTAGTAGCTCACAGTGTTCTGACAGCAGTCCATCGAGGTCAGTGTTGAGTATGAACTGAGCGATGTATGATGGATCGAGACGAATACGCCGTTTAGCAAACACTGCAACAGAGAGTTGTGCAAATAATAAATAGAAATACAACAGCGCATGGCACGTGATCACTCTTTGTTTTCACATCTATTCAAACTGCTGTCTCTGTGTATGTACAGTATTGCCTGTATGACCACACCCACTGACCTATTCCTCGCTGTCGTTTGTTATCAAACAGGTCCAAATGAACTATCTTAACATCACCTGTGAACACACACACTCCATTACGTGAAGAGCCATCATAAAGGTGAGCTTACATACCGTCTGTTTCAACACGGCTCTGCTTAGCTACGAATCTCTTCGTTTGAAAGAGTGCTTCAAATTCTGAGAAGTCCACTTCTTCAACAATCGTCTCATCATTCATATCCTACAGTGAGTGTATACCAAAAATCATCAATATTTTGGTCGATCATCCTCCATCGTGTGAATAAAGACAACAGTGACTACAGAGACTGAACACATGAAGGTGACACTCTACACTATTCACTTAAGGCCTCGTGTAATCACTATCTTAACCATCTATGTTAGCTGCTATTGTGAGCCTTTACCTGAAATACAGTGTGCTCAGCATTACGGATCGGGACCCAGTTCAACATAGGTAGAGGGACGTTTGGTACATATGGTTTCTTTAGTAGTGACCCCATGCCAGGTAAGGGAGGAGGTACCGGTATACCTAGAGAGAGAGAGGGAGGGAGGGAGGAAGAGAGAGAGGGAGAGAGGGAGGGAGGGAGAGAGCGAGAGATAGAGAGGGAGGGAGGGAGGGAGAGGGAAATAGAAAGAGAGAGAGGGAGGGAGGAAGAGAGGGAGGGGCGGAAGGGAGAGAGAGAGAGTGTGAGGGAGAAAGGGGCGCAAGGAGAAAGAGAGAGAGAGAAAGAGAGATGGAGAGTAGGCAATCAAATATCTCTTACTAACCTGTTCCTAGTTCTCCTAGTACAGGAGGCAGTGGAGGTGGTGCTGGTATATTTGAAGGCACAGCTACATTGTCTGTTTCCTCTTCCTCTTCTTCATCATCTTCTCCGGTCTTCTCCCCAGGTGGCGCTGCCTTGGTAGTGTTGGTCTCTGCTCCATTCTCAGCAGCAGCAACCTTCACCTCAGCAATATCATCAATGTTCATCTTCTCAACTTGGCTCAGCATCACTCTCAGCTTCTCTTGATTTGCCTTCACTGACATATTCTCTTCCTACAATCATTATAAATCATTACTATGCAAAAATAATGACAATTATAATATCAACCAACAATATTAGTAACCGCACAACTTACAATTAAAAATAATAATTAAAATAATGTTTTTAGTACTCACTATTAGTTCAGCTATCTTGTCCTTGAGCTCCACGGTGTGTGTGTGGTAGCGCTTGTTGACCTCCCGGAGCTGGTCAAGCTTCTTCAACTGAGCCTGTACCATACGAACAAGAATGAAAATGACTTATTATGAAGAAAAATCGAAATAGTCAGATCACCTCCAGTTCAATGATCTCTTCTCTTAGTGTGGAGAGTTTGGATTTTTGACGACTGCACTTTTCCTTTAACTGTATTATGCAAAAAAATGTAATTGAATGCTAGTGTATTGTGAGTTTTCTGACCTTTGCAATTTTTTCGTAGTAGTTGTCACGTTCAATTGTGACCTCTCTGAGTTGGGCTATAGTCTCGTTCACCTGAACCACAAGTTATTAAACAGTTATCACACACTCTCTCTTCCTCATTTGTGTGATATAAGCATCAATGTTTCTCTTCCCTTGAAGCAGACAGCTAGTGATGCTCACTTACCTCTTCCTTCAGAGCCTGGTTTCTCCCTCGTGCTAGCACTAGGTCGTCCATTGTCTGTTGTACATCAGTGTAATTTCTCTCCCACTCTCTCAATCATGAATGATTCTTTCATCCTGGTTGCCTCGAAGTGTCTTCAAAGAAAACAACAAAAATTAATGAACAAAATCCCAATTTAATATATTTTTACTTGTTCAATTTCCGGTACTGAGAAGCCAGCATCCACAAACTCATACTGATGGAACACTCTGGCGCTGGGCCCTGGAGCCGTTTGAACCACTGTATTGATGAACCACAGAGCCTCCGCCTACATCACCATGGTAACAGGTAAACAACTACAATGAAACAGGTTGCACTGTACTAGAAAATGTATTCTCAAATTTAGAGTTCATGCAGACTTTCTCTTGAAAAATGAAGTATTTTGTACCTGGTATATTGGATTGACAGGTTCATCTGTTAGTGAGAGGACAAGCATTTGGAATCGCTTCGGTTCATCGGCTACTGTTCTGAGATAATCGAATGCCTGTAGCACCTTGCCCTGTCCTCCTGGAGCTAGCAGTACTAAGGTGAGTAGCTGAGGAGACCAGAGAAAATATAAACAAAATGTTTGCATAAGCATAGTGTTCCGCACCTTGAGAATGAGTATTGTGATCTTGTGGTGTCGTGATGTGAGGCAGTGAGCTAGTGTACATAGACTAGGCTCATAGCTTAGTACTGCAATGAATCCACTCTATAGATGTTATCATGATATTACTGTGAGAGATTCATACCCTGTGATTAATGAGAGCTCTCACACACAGCAAGCTGAGATACAGAGTGGTCTATGAAGAAAGAAAGAGAGAGAGAGAGAGAGAAAACAGATAGAGAAATGTACGACAGACAGACAGACCAACAGGAATTAATGAATAGAGATGTATAGATGCATACTTACACCCCGTTCACACTATGGATCGATCCAGGGTTATTCGACTCGGTTCGAATTCAGTTCGATCTATGGCTGCGTTCACACTCAAATAGCTATCAGCGCCAGTACATTGAAAAGTGGGTGTGTATAAGACGTGTGACAGTGGGAGTAACGTAAAAATGGCGCGTCGAAGAGAACACCGTGTAATGTTTGCCCAATATCTGATTATGCAGTCGCGTAGACGACTAGAAGGCCATAGAAGAAGATGTATTGAGATGAGAAAAAGAATTTCAAAGAGGAAAATGATGCTTCTAGTTGCTATAATGACTGCTCTGAGCTTGTTTGGAAGTGAGATGTTTGCTATCTCTCCAAGGAGTGTTTGGACGTATCCAAGATCTTCTCGTTGGTGGGAAGACATTGTGTTGAATTCCTTTAGTCACTATGACTGGATGGAAAATTTTAGGATGAGTAAAGCAACATTTACATATCTTTGCGACCAACTGAGGCCAATCATCAAGAAAAAGAATACTCGAATGAGAAGGCCCATAGCAGTTGAACACAGGGTAACCATCACACTCTGGGTTTTGGCAACAACATCTGAGTACAGAAGCATTGCCCATCATTTTGGAATAGCCAGAAATACAGTCTGCGTAATTGTTCACGAAACATGCTTGGCAATTGTAAAGAAGCTCCTCCCATTGTATGTGCAGTTTCCAACTGGAGATGGCTTGAAACACGTCATAGATGGCTTCCAAGAGAAGTGGGCGCTTCCTCAATGTGGTGGTTCTATAGACGGCTCTCACATTTCGATAACTCCTCCGAAGATGAATCACACTGACTATTACAACCGCAAAGGATTTTATTCTATGTTGGTTCAAGCGGTGGTAGATCACGACTACTTATTTAGAAATCTTTGCATTGGATGGCCGGGAAGCGTTCATGACGCTAGAGTATTTGCTAATTCGTCATTACATACAAAGGTCATGAATGGTGAGCTACTTCAAGGTGATCACATCAATGTAAATGGCCAGAAACTACTACCATATTTAGTTGGAGATTCAGCATATCCCCTCTTACCATGGTTGATAAAGCCCTTCTCCTTTACTACTGCTCTAACCAATCAGGAAAAGGAATTTAACTATAGGATTTCGCGTGGACGAGTAGTAGTGGAAATTGCATTTGGGCAACTAAAGGGCCGTTGGCGCAGGTTGTGTAAACAGATTGATATGAACATCGACAATGTACCATACATCATAGCAGCTTGCTGTGTGTTACATAACATGTGTGAAATACACTAAGACCACTTCAACGAGGAATGGCTCCAGGAAACTCCACCCAACACTGATACTAGTACTCCTCCTCCTAACGTATCAGCACAGAGCTTATCTCATGATGAAGGAGAGGAAGTATGTAAACTACTTATGCAGTACTTTCAGTTAAATCCAATTTGAACTAAAGTGCAGCTTTGATTATACATGTATATACATTGTACTCACACATGGTTGGGTTTTTGTGTGTTCATGCTAAACTATTCATCTTGAGAATTTGGTTGTGAGTAGAAGTGATGATAGTTTGGAGGGCAGGGAGGGTAATACTGCTGTTGATTTGCCGACCCATTGAACAATTGTGCTAGTTGCAGCTGAAACTGTCGCTCTTCCCTTTTTTGTTGAGCATCAATCTCCATCCTCTTCTCCTCCAGTTTGAAGTACATTTTGTCACTTTCTCTTTGCACTTCTGTTACTATCTTCATCGTCTTGGTCATTACTCCTTCAAACACATCAGCCTTAGCTAACGCACGTTTTGTTCCTTTGCTAATCGGTGGTTTTGTCGGTGTTTTCGTGTTACTTCCTTCAACTGCGTCCTTGGGCTGTTTGCTTACAGTTCCGCTATCAGAACTATCACCATCGTTACCTCCTTCTGACTGTTCTTCATCCTCATCTGACAATCGAGAAATCTCTGACTCGGCTTCTGTGGTGGGACTATCTTCTGAAGTACTGTCGATAACTAGAGGTGGTCTGGTGGCTGGTCTGGGTCCCAGAACTTCATCCAGAGCATCATAATACTTCCACTTAGTCCTGCCCCTTCCGGTGAGCCCATTCTTATCCTTAATTTTTTTATAATCTTGCCGAAGTTTCTTCATCTTGGACCTACATTGCTCTCCGGTCTTGTCTATCCCAGCCTTGTTTAGACCAGCAGCTATCTTGCAGTAAACATGTTTATTTCTTTTAGAACCTTCTAATTGCATTTGTATTCCGTCTTCTTTCCATATATCGATTAGTTTAAAGACCTCAGCATCGCTCCATGCAGCTGCCATGACTCGTCAAGTCCACCACGTGTGCATATGCCACGCCCTTTCGTTTCGACACAATTCGAAAAGCGTTTACACGAGCGCATCGGATCGCTCTGATTCGCAACAAACCACCATCCTGAGGTAGTCCAACTTGGATCGATCCGGTTCGATTCAGCTTGTGTTCATACTACGTGCAAATTCGAACTGGTTCGAACCAGATCGAGCCCAAGCGCCAGTGTGAACGGGGTGTTACACTGTTTCTGTCCACGACACGATATTTTCGAGTTTTCTTTCTGAGGACAGGATTAGGATCAAGAAGGAGGTCCCTCACCAGATCCATCAGAACAACATGGCCGTGGTTAGGCAGACCAACAAACTCTGACACCCAACTATAGAAGTTTTTGACATTATATTTTTGACATCAATTTGAGTGCACCCAGCGAAAATAATTCTCTCACAAACTTTCGGGAATAAGAGAGTGGGGAGGGAGTGAGTGAGTGAGGGAGGGAAGGAGGGAGGGAAGGAGAAGGGAGGGAGTGAGGGAGGGAAGGAAGGAAGGAAGGAGGGAGGGAAGGAGAGAGAGGTGAGTCAGTGTCTACCACTCCCATTCCTCACATATTATCATATCCTAGTGAGTGTGCTATCAGTACAGCTAGTACACACAGCACCAGTACTCCTACAAACCTGCACACACAGACACACTGAGGTAGAGAGGAGCAGGCTATGTTGAGCAATGGAGCTTACGTTGTCCCAGCCACCACTGCCAGCATGATGGCTCCTGGCAGCAGACCTAACACACAGAGAGCATTGTACTGGAAACTAGCTGGATGGTACCAAGATGGCGGTCTGTCAAAGAAATCCATTCCTCTTCCCTCGTGACCCAGCTGAGCCTACAGCAAGAAAGAACAAAATGATCATCCGCCATTACAAGTGAGCAACTACCATAAGCTACTGGGATCAAGCACACATGACCATGCAGGCTGTGCTGCTACCATAAGCTACTGGGATCAAGCACACACGACCAGGCTGTGCTGCTACCATAAGCTACTGGGATCAAGCACACACGACCAGGCTGTAGTGTTGCACCGATTTCCGATATGAGTATCTGTATCTGCCGATATTTGCTGTATCTGAATCGGATCTGTATCGGTGTTATCTGTACCGATGTTAATGGATTGCGCAATCGATTAGTAGCACATGGTAGATTGCGCAATCGATTAGCACCATGTGGTAGATTGCGCAATCGTCAATACAAAGCCACGTATGGCCTGGCAGCTACCGATGGTGGAAAAATAGTTTGCTACCTGCCAGATTTGTATGGAGAAGGTACTAGAAGCGGCGAAAGTACCAAAACTTAAGCTAGGAAAGCAGCAGCAGCGACAAAGAGTACGTACACACCCAGCTCCTCTAGGTAGTTTACTCTCGAAGAGACGGTCGACAGAACCAGAAAGTGGGAAACAAGCGACCGACGTTCTGTTTGCATTAGCACAAGGATAGGAGAGATGATAGCGCATGATTGCCAGCCATTTTCTATCGTACTAATACTCATTCATGTACCGTCACTTCCATCATTATACATGCTTTGTTTCTTTCATAATAAATATCGGAATCTGTATCTGTATCTGTAAATTTAAAACTAATATAATCGGAATATCGAAATATCGGCAAATACTTGAATCGGTGCAACACTACCAGGCTGTGCTGCTACCATAGGCTACTGGTATCAAGCACACACGACCAGGCTGTGCTGCTACCATAAGCTACTGGGATCAAGCACACACAACCAGGCTGTACTGCTACCATAAGATACTGGGATCAAGCACACACAACCAGGCTGTGCTGCTACCATAAGCTACTGGGATCAAGCACACACGACCAGGCTGTGCTGCTACCATAAGCTACTGTGATCAAGCACACACGACCAGGCTGTGCTGCTACCATTAGCTACTGGTATCAAGCACATACGACCAGGCTGTACTGCTACCATAAGATACTGGGATCAAGCACACACGACCAGGCTGTGCTGCTACCATAAGCTACTGTGATCAAGCACACACGACCAGGCTGTGCTGCTACCATAAGCTACTGGGATCAAGCACACACGACCAGGCTGTGCTGCTACCATAAGCTACTGGGATCAAGCACACACGACCAGGCTGTGCTGCTACCATAAGCTACTGGGATCAAGCACACACGACCAGGCTGTGCTGCTACCATAAGCTACTGGGATCAAGCACACACGACCAGGCTGTGCTGCTACCATAAGCTGCTGGGATCAAGCACACACGACCAGGCTGTGCTGCTACCATAAGCTACTACACACGACCAGGCTGTGCTGCTACCATAAGCTACTGGGATCAAGCACACACGACCAGGCTGTACTGCTCCCATAAGCTACTGGGATCAAGCACCCAGGCTGTGCTGCTACCATAAGCTACTGGGATCAAGCACACACGACCAGACTGTGCTGCTACCATAAGCTACTGGGATCAAGCACACATGACCAGGCTGTGCTGCTACCATAAGCTACTGGGATCAAGCACACATGACCAGGCTGTGCTGCTACCATAAGCTACTGGGATCAAGCACACACGAACTGTAAAATTCTGCTATTGGTTGCTGGAAAAGTTGTTCTTTACTGTAATAAAGCAGCCTATAATTAAGAATGACTGAGGAGTGGGCGGAATTACCGCTGTACCTTATAGAGCAAGGTAACGGCACCTAATTCCGGACGGTTCCTAATTCCGGACACTCTACTTTTCATGCTGCATTTCTCAAGAATGCGTTGACATAGTTTAGCCATTTTCACTACGCAGGTAGAGCTATCATAGCAGCATCATCTCACTGAGTTTAAGTACTAAACTATTACCAGTGGTGCAGGAATACGGGTAGAACTAGCCCTACTGATCAAAACCGCACCCAACGTGATTTGGTTTTGTCCACCAAATCACGTTGGAAATTATATTTCAGAAGGCTCAGTCTCACATCAATTGTGTATGGCCTCATTTTCAAATAATTAGTTTGTTTGTAGTAATACGGTACCCAATCCCCGCCCTCTGGGCGGAGTCATAGGGTAGTATAAAAATCGAGCACGTGTACTATTCCACGGCCTTTTTTCAAACTCGTTTGATCTCAAGGAACATCAAGTATGTCTACTAACGGAGAAGATACCATCAACCTGAACGTTGACGATCAAATCGGCAACCAGAGTGCTGCCGATCATGGGAATAGCCAGAGCGCTAACTCCCTTATCATGGCGGAGCTCAGGGGGCTCAGGACCTCTCAGGAGCAATCCTGGTCCTCTCTGAGTTCTACAGTGAATGCCATTTCCACACGGGTCGACCGACTCTCAGAGAAGGTCAGCGCTGGCCCGTCAGCTGCTTCGCGGTCGTCAGAGAACGGCAGCGGCAGCTGGGCGGATGACTCTAGATCCCCTCCACCGCGACAGCCCAGGTGGCAAGACGAAGACGACTTCGAAGAAGAAGCGGAGGGGGACAACCACGCCGGCTACGTAGAGCTGCAGGGACCCCGACGAGGAAAGACTTGTCAGAGACTCGTTCTCGTCAACGGTGTCGAACGCCGAGAGGCGCAGACTGAGGAACAGTTTTCCAACTCCCAGTTTGCCACAGACACGCTGTCCAAAACTGGACCCGGTGTTCAAAGCATTTTTGACACCGAAGTTCTCAGAGGTCAAGTCCATGGATGCAGAGCTCGCCAGAATGCAAGCCCATATATTGGACCCTGTCGGACCTCTGACCTACCTACTCGCAAGGATAGATGACGAGAGCTTCACTGCTCAGGATGCCAGATACACTGTTGAAGACGCTATCAAGCTACTCGGAAACGCCTCGTCTCAGGTATCGGCTGTCCGACGTAAAAGAATCCTCAAGGTGGTCAACCCGAAGATGCAAGACATGGCTGAGGAGAAGGAGCTATACAAATCAGTCGCTCCAATGCTGTTCGGTCAGGATTTTGAGACCAAGATGCAGGACAGGTCAAAGTCACTGGAAATCCTGACAGAGACTGCCCAAGTGAAATCTCCACCCAAGAAGAAGCGGTTTTTTTCGAAGAGCCACCCCACTGTCCCCCAAAGAGGCGGTGGCTACTCCAGCCGAGGCAGCAAGAGCCCGTGGCAGCGCAAGAAGCAGGCCACTCGCAAGTAGGACATGTGAACTCATGCATGCCAGTAGTGGACAGAGTTCCACACATGCCTATTATGGAAGTAAAAAAGAAAGTTGTTCCATTAACATGTCCAACTGTCAACTTGCTAGCAAAAAGGGGGATATTAGCTCAGAGAGCTTTAACGAATGGTCTCGTAGCAGGCCGGTTAGCACATTTCAGAGAGAATTGGCTACATGTCACATCAGACAAATGGGTCTTAGACACAATTCAGGGTTACAGGATAGAATTCCTGAACCACCCTACTCAGACACACCCACCAAGGATGGGTGTGACCTCCAGCCAAGAACAGGTCTTGGTTCTAGAGGAAATTCACACGATGCTCGAGAAAGGAGCGATCGTGGAACTGCCCAAGTCAGAACAGGGAAAGGGTTTCTATTCAACACTTTTTCTGATTCCCAAGAAGGGCGGAGGCATGAGACCTGTGATAGATCTCAAATGCCTCAACGAATTTATTCCAGCCCACCACTTCAAAATGGAGGATTTCATACCCTCAGAGACGTTCTGAGGCAGAACGACTGGATGACGAAAGTGGATTTAAAGGATGCCTATTAATTTTTATGATTCCAATACACGAGGAGGACAGGAAGGTCCTCCGTTTCTCCGCACAGGATCGTCTATTTCAGTTCAATTGCCTGCCATTCGGCCTGTCCTGTGCTCCATGGGTCTTTACCAAGACCCTGAAGCCAGCAATAACTCTGCTCAGAGAGCTCGGAGTACGGCTAGTGGCTTATATAGACGATGTTCTGGTAATGGCGGAGACGGAAGAGCTAGCGAGAGACCACACCAAAGCACTAGTGTTTCTATTGGAAGCCTTGGGCTTCATTGTGCATCCAACCAAAACAGTGAGAGACCCGTCACAGAGGTTAGAGTTCCTGGGAATGACAGTAGATTCCCGTTCCATGGAGCTCGAAGTCCCCTGGCAAAAGCTAAAGAAGCTGCGGGCAGAAGCGACAGCCCTATCGAAGGCACCGACCACTCCCACTGCGAGAGTCGTGTCACGCCTCTTGGGAAAGTTCAATGCAGTCGCCCAGGCGATCGCGCCAGCCCCCCTGTATTGCAGGGCGTTGCAGGCGGATTTAGCGAAGGCTCTGCATCGCGGCGATCAGTCGTACGAGAGCCACTGTCCTCTCTCGAGGCAAGCCAGGGAAGACCTATCCTGGTGGGCAGACCATGCACAGGAGTGGAATGGCAAAAGCCTGCTTCGAAGAGATCCAGATTTGACGATAGAATCGGATGCTTCTCGCACAGGTTGGGGTGCGTCCTCACAGAGGATCCGGACAGGAGGGCCTTGGTCCAGCGAGGAGAATCACCTCCACATAAACTGCCTGGAGCTTTTAGCTGCCTTCCTAGCAGAAATCCTTTCTGAAGGAGCGATCCAACATACATGTCCGCCTGTTCCTGGACAACCAAATGGCGGTGTCGTATGTAAACAACATGGGCGGGACAGTCTCCGCCCAGGCCACACTGATTGCCAGAGATCTCTGGATGTGGTGCCTGACGAGAGGGATATCACTGTCCGCTCAGCATCTCCCAGGGGAAGAGAATACGATCGCGGACGAGGAGTCGAGGGTCATGAAGGACCGCTCCGACTGGATATTGAACAGAATGGTGTTCAGGAGGATAGCGCAGCGCTTCCCCGACTTGAACGTCGATCTGTTCGCTTCTCGCCTGTCCTTCCAACTACCGAGGTTCTTCAGCTGGAGACCCGACCCAGCAGCAGAGGCAACAGATGCCTTTCAGCAGGATTGGAGGTCCGTGAGGGGCTTTGCCAACCCGCCGTGGAACCTGGTGGGAAGGGTCCTAGCGATGGTGGAGAGACAGGAAGCAGAGATAGTCCTGGTCGCCCCGATTTGGCCATCACAACCGTGGTACCCCAAGCTACTCAGCTTGCTGGTAGGAGCTATAGAGCCCCAACCAGACCTGATGCAGGAGGTCCGGGAGGGCTGCCTCCCAGAGGTGAGACCACACCTAGCCGTGTGGCATATCTCAGGAAACAATATGAAAACAAGAACCTATCTAAGCGAGCTTCGGACCTCCTCCTCTCATCATGGAGGCACAAGTCAGCGCAGTCATATGACTCCCTCTGCAAGAGATGGATCAGCTGGTGCTCTGAACGGAACAGTGATCCCGTTTCAGGACCTGTAGAGGAAGTGGTCAACTTCCTGGCACACCTCTTTGAAGAAGGTTACCAATATCGTTCTCTGAATGCATACCGCTCTGCAATTGCCTCAATGCACACTCAAGTGGATGGGACATCGATTGGTCAACATCCATTCGTGTCGAGGGTACTAAAAGGGGCTTTTAACAGTCGCCCTCCTCTACCTAGGTACAGGGATACCTGGGATGTCTCCAAAGTACTGTCACTACTTAGAGGTCAGGAAATCAACTCCCGATCCTCCCTTAAACTGCTCGCTCAACGCACCACGATGCTGTTGGCTCTCTCACGCCCTTCTCGGTCTACTGATCTTTCAAGATTGAACCTTAAAGGGTTTCGTAACACTCCAGAAGGAGTGGTCTTCCTACCCAGTGATCTGGCAAAGCAATCACGCCCGGGTAAGGCCTTGGCTGAGTTTTTCTTTCCAAGGTTCACAGAGGACACTAGACTATGCCCAGTTAGGTCACTGGAATTGTATCTACAGGCGACACAGACCCTAAGAGGTGATACCACTCAACTTCTTATTTCTTATATTAAGCCACATGGTCCGGTAACATCCTCGACTGTGGCACGCTGGCTAAAGCAGGTCATTGGCGATGCAGGAATTGATACCAGCATTTTCAAGGCTCACTCAGTCAGAGCAGCCTCTACCTCTGCAGCTGCTAACCTTGGAATTTCGACTAATGAGATTCTGGAAGCAGCAGACTGGAGCAACAATTCAACCTTTCAACGCTTTTATTACAAACCTATTCGCAACTCTACGTTTGCCAAAGCAGTTCTGTCAGCTACAAACAACACAATTGATATGTGAGACTGAGCCTTCTGAAATATAATATCAGAATGGCTAAGACCACGAAGTGGTTGAATGCTATTCTGCATTATATGAAGAAGGTGAAGTCGAGCATATCAATACTCCCACCCACCCACGCCTGTTCACATTGATATGCACATAATGCACTGTCAAACTCGTTATTAAAGGCCGTGGAATAGTACACGTGCTCGATTTTTATACTACCCTATGACTCCGCCCAGAGGGCGGGGATTGGGTACCGTATTACTACAAACAAACTAATTATTTGAAAATGAGGCCATACACAATTGATATGCTCGACTTCACCTTCTTCATATACTGCAGAATAGCATTCAACCACTTCGTGGTCTTAGCCATTCTGATATTATTTTTATAGTCAAAATTCAACCAGGAGCACATGAACAGAAGGAGCGTGCAACGTACAGTGCCAACACTTTAATAATTAATGACGTACTTCCGCTTTACCTAGGTATGAACGCACGTCATATCTATTTAACGCGCATTACTTGGTAAGTTTACGACAGCGAGCGCGCCTGGTGTTGCTCAGCTTGAATATGGTCATCCCAGCTTTCATTGCGCTCCTCACGGGCCAGTTCTTCACTTGTTGTAAACGGATCCGCCGGAGAGACAGCATGATCAGCTTTCTCTTGGAGCTGGCCTGACTAAGACGTCGATGGGTTCGCGCCATCCTCTCTTGCCGCACTTAGATCTATTATGTATCACGTGCACAGAATGTACGTCACGCATATTTAATGAAGCACAAAAACTTCCAAATATGGAAGTTCTGAGCACACATCTGTGAATCTAATTATACACTGTTGGCACTAACGCGCGGTTTACAGTTGCACGCTCCTTCTGTTCATGTGCTCCTGATTCAACCTACGTTGATTTCTATCTTATTTTGCACTGCAGTTCTGTTGCTTACTCCAACTGTAGTTGATGTTACGGTGCTAAGTATGCAGCAGCAAGGTTGTTCAACCACTCACTGGTAATTTCTGTCATGCAAACAGCAATTACAGGCATTTTATACAAAAATTTCGTTCCTAGCCTGATTCGGTTGCTCAATAGTCTAAAGTCAAGCCTGGATTAGGAAACTGCAGTGAGTTGAGTGAGTCTTTCATCGCTTAACATCGAATGTAACACCTTTGGAAACTTGCACCATCCTTGCAGGGTCGCACAGACCAACCTTTAGAAGTGTCTGGAATTAGGGTCCGCCCCTAGCCTCGTACCCTGTCCCTTTGATAAAGGGCCTGGTACAGACTGTCTACGCACGCGCGCATAATAACGAGTTTAAGTGGCAATAAAAACGTGATAACGTGGGCGAGATGATTAAGGGGCTGGGAGATATAACTCACGAGATTTGTTCTTGCAAACTACTGCTCAGAAAGTTCTTGCACGCATTCCTTGACGTTTGCGAGTGTAAAAAAGCGCTAGCAAAGAATGCAATGCTTGCTGAACGTCTATGATCGCGCCAAAGACAGTAATTGCATGTCACGGACGTGTAACGAGAATATCCAATCGCCCAACAAAAGTGGGGCAAATGTGACTGGGTACGAGGCTATGGAGCATGCGCAGACAGTCTGTACCAGGCTCTTTTCCGTGAAAAAGCCTAAAACTGAAGAGTTCCAAAAAGTGGCAAACAAACCTGCCGCTCGTTTACAAATAGATCAATTACTGCTAGAATTGTACAGTGTCGTCAAGAAGAAGGCCCAAGGATTCTAATAAAGTGTAACACTTGAAACTTTCGCCCGTAGAAATTACTGAAATTCGGATAATAGCTAGGGACGCGCACAATATTCCGGAATAATTTTGGGAATAATGGGCTGATGTGGGAATAGAATAATTTTGAGAATTTTGGGAGGGAATTTTCAAGCCACGCCCTCACATGTGTGCTACTATCGGCTACTATACTTACTACTAGATCTACTGACAGTATGGCAGAGGCAGCTGAAGCAAGCGAGTCTACAGTGACTGTGACTCTCTCATCATCACCTCCGTCATCAGACAGTGAGGCAGACGCAGAAATAACATCCTCGTCTGAGACGGGACCTCATACACAGTCGCCCGAGCCATCACTTATGAGTCGCTTGCGTGCACCTCAGCATTATTAATCATTTTCAAAGAATAATATCGAGAATTTTGGGCAAGATGAATGGGAATCATGGGTGAAAATTTTGAGAAGTTCCAGAAAGAATAATAGGCAGAACTTCAGGAATATTGTGCTCGTCCCTAATAATAGCACAACGTGTCCGGAATTAGGGGCGTTTACCTTATTACTTTTAGGGACCCTGTAAAACGCGGAATACGGAATAGCGGAATAAAAGTGGGCGTGTAAGGTGGGCGTTGCTGATCAAAAATCAACTGGTCAGTTCATGCTACACAACATGGACCATGGACTAGCGCCGTCTCGCTAGAAACTAAACCCAAGACCCTAAAAAACTTCGCCTAACAGCGCCCAGTATGGACCTAACAGCGCCCAGTATTCGCCTAACAGCGCCCAGTATTCGCCTAACGGCGCCTAGTATGGACCTAACAGTGCCCAGTATTCGCCTAACGGTGCCTAGTATGGACCTAACAGCACCTAGTGTTTGCCTAAGAGCGCCGTTAGGCGAATACTGGGCGCTGTTAGGTCCATACTAGGCACCGTTAGGCGAATACTGGGCGCTGTTAGGCGAATACTGGGCGCTGTTAGGTCCATACTGGGCGCTGTTAGGTCCATACTGGGCGCTGTTAGGCGAAGTTTTTAGGGTCTTGGGTTTAGTTTCTAGTGTGAGACCACGCAATAATGGCGCCAGCATGTTTTGCAGTGTCCCAGTGCATGAACTGCAGTTGTTTACATTAATTTTTGTTCAGCAACGCCCACCTTATACGCCCACTTTTATTCCGCTATTCCGTTATTCCGTATTCCGCGTTTTACAGGGTCCCTTACCTTTATGCACTAATGTGTTCAGTCACCGAAGTCTTTATTCACACGATGGAGGATGATCAGAGACTGAACACATTAGTTCATGAAGGTGACACTCTAATTATTTGTTTTACTGACCTGTAAATGAAGCACTGACCTCAACAGTCTGTGAACTAGGTAGACCAGGAACAGACCGATCAGACCAACCAAGAAGCCGACTATCAGCCAGCGAAGGACCTTGTTCCAGTCACCACACACGTACACACACAAGTTTCCTTGGCGGGCGCGGGTATCGAGCATCACGTGATTAGGATAGACCACAGGCGCGCACAGGAAACCGCAAAGCAATGAAGCATTCCACTCAAGCAACAAGGACTCAAGGAGCTTGACCGATTTGAATTTAGGAGGAGAGGACTTCAAATTCTATGAAAAATGTCTGAAGACGAAGATTATGAACAAGAGGAAGAATATTTAATCGCTTTTAAGAGCGGGAACAAGCTCGTGGCGGAGCAGCTACTGCCCAGCATACCAGAACCAGCTACCATCACGACAAAGTTCAAGATGAGTGATTTATACTCTAGTGCGATATCATTGGTCTCTCTGCTACACCTAGCTGCGTACTGGGGCTGGACAAATGTCATTACTGCGCTAGTATCTGTGTATAAGTGTGCCGCCAACTGCAAGGACAAGAAGGGACACATTCCACTGCATTATGCCGCCCGCAATGGACACCTCGAGGTGGTGAAATATTTCATTGTTGAACTACATTGTGATCCTATGGACAAGAACAAGTATAACGGGACACCACTTCACTATGCTTGTTACCATGGTAACCTCAGCATTGCTCAGTATCTCATCAGAGAGGAACACTGTAACCCATCATGTGAGGACAAGTATGGCTATACACCACTTTACTTTGCTTGTTACCATGGTCACCTCAACATTGCTCAGTATCTCATCAGAGAGGAACACTGTAACCCATCATGTGAGGACAATAATGGCTATACACCACTTCACTATGCTTGTCGCAATGGTCACCTCAACATTGCTCAGTATCTCATCAGAGAGGAACACTGTAACCCATCATGTGAGCACAAGTATAGCAGGACACCACTTCACTATGCTTGTTGGCATGGTCACCTCAACATTGCTCAGTATCTCATCAGAGAGGAACACTGTAACCCATCATGTGAGGACGAGTATGGCTATACACCACTTCACTATGCTTGTTTTAATGGTCACCTCAACATTGCTCAGTATCTCATCAGAAAGGAACACTGTAACCCATCATGTGAGAACAATAAAGGCGAGACACCACTTCACTATGCTTGTAGTAATGGTCACCTCAACATTGCTCAGTATCTCATCAGAGAGGAACACTGTAACCCATCATGTGAGGGCAATTGTGGCAAGACACCACTTCACGATGCTTGTCACAATGGTCACCTCAACATTGCTCAGTATCTCATCAGAGAGGAACACTGTAACCCATCATGTGAGAACAATTATGGCACGACACCACTTCACGATGCTTGTATTAATGGTCACCTCAACATTGCTCAGTATCTCATCAGAGAGGAACACTGTAACCCATCATGTGAGGACAATGGTGGCGAGACACCACTTCACGATGCTTGTATTAATGGTCACCTCAACATTGCTCAGTATCTCATCAGAGAGGAACACTGTAACCCATCATGTGAGCACAAGTATGGCTGGACACCAATTCACTATGCTTGTCTACGTGGCCACGCCCACATTGTACAATATCTGTTATCGACTGGTCGAGTGAATCCACTGACTAAGAACAAGTTAGGCGACACTGCATTGTCTATGGCTAGTAACAAGTATGATATCATTAAACTATTTGAACCATTCGAAGAGTGCAGGACAGCCTTCCCAGTGCACACGTTCACTAAACTGATACTCACAGGAGACAGTGGAGCTGGTAAGACTACCATAACTGAACTCATCGTCTGCCTAGCTAGTTCTACAGCTGTAGAGTGTGTCGCTGATGTTCAACGCTACACAGCAGGGATCGTTCCACACCACATCCAGAGTGAGCAGCTGGGCAACTTTGTCGTGTATGACTTTGCTGGACAACAAGAATACTACTCGAGTCATGACGCCGTGCTCGAGCAAGTGATGCGAAGGTCAGCAGCCATGTTTCTCTGTGTCGTAGACCTGAGTGAGAGCGAGGAGAAGATTTGTGAGTCACTCCACTACTGGCTAAGCTTTATCGACAATGCCTGCAGCACAGCAGAGGAACGATCGTACGTGGTAATCATTGGTAGCCATGCCGACCAGGTCACGTCGTCGGTGGAGGAAAAGAGCTCGCTGCTGCAGACCATCATAGCTACCAGAAGAGTAAGACGGCAGGAGTATGTAGAGTGCATTGCTATGGACTGTCGTAGAACCAACACTGATGCTTCACGTCGTTTGATCGCCACGCTCACCAACAGCCAGAAAGCCATCACTGCCAGTCAGCCCGTCATCCACTACTATTCTCACGTCGTCTACGCGTTCCTTCGTACCAAGCTGAACGTGGTAGGCTGTACACTACACGATCTCGTATCTGCAGTCGCTAAGGAAAACGATTCTTCTCTCCCCAACGACCAGTCTGTTCTTACAGATATCCTCGCCATGCTCAGCGATAGAGGTCTCATCCTCTTTATACACCATCCCCACTCCAGCTGGGTCATAGTGAAGACAGGAGCATTGCTAAACGAAATCAACGGAACACTGTTTGCTCCTGACCACTTCAAGGAGCATCGTGATCTTGCCAGCAACACTGGCATAGTACCCGTCTCTAACCTTCATAAAGTGTTTCCCGACTACAACTCAGAAATGCTCGTCGGATTTCTCAAATCATTGGATTTCTGTCGACCAGTGGACCCGTCAGTGCTGCAGTATACTAACCTCCAGACCACACCCTCTCACTCCACAGCTGATCTCCTCTTCTTCCCTGGTCTCATTCAGTCAGAGCGACCAGACAGCCTCGACCAGCAGTTAGGAGCACTAGAGTTTGGCTGGTGTCTGAAGTGTATGGATCCACACGAGTTCTTGAGCTCTCGTTTTCTTCATCTTCTCTTACTTTCCGTTGCCTATGAGTTCCCTCTAGCTAGTCGATTTAACCCTCGCTCAGCTATCAGTGGTCTCCAGCGCAAGTGTACAATATGGAGGAATGGCATCTTCTGGAGTGACAACGACAACACTTCTACTGTGATAGAGCTCCTTGACAACAACCGATGTGTGATGGTGGCTATGTCATACAGCAGTAAAGTAGAGTATGCCAAGCTACGTGGTTCTCTTATAGCAATAATCCGTCGCCTCCTGCACAAGCATTCTCCAGTTCCAGAGGTGTGTGAGTTCCTCATCTCTCCCGACCTTGTCCGCCAGTACCCCATTGATACCATCCCTGACACTGACCTGTTCGACATGTGTGACGTTGCTCGATCCATCCTAGAACGCAAGCCAGTTGTCCTCAGCCATGGAGATGGTCATCGTCGCCTTGAAACACAGTCACTTCCCTTTGAGCCTTACCACCTCCTTGCTCCCTCTTATGTCTGTCAACTGTTCAATCCTAACATGGCTGACCAGCCAGTTCCTGGTCCTCTCCTCCAGGAGGTATGCCAGCTCTGTCACACTAAGATCAAACCACGAGTGCTCGAGGAGCTGAGAGAGTATCTGGACAAGCTGAGTCTGTTTACTGCCTGCAATCCTCTGGTGAGCAGTGTGGCTGCACTGTAGCATGTGATGGTATTAATATGTTTCTCATGGTGTGTACAGGAGGTGGCTGGGATGAAGATGGAGGACCTACCAAGTGATCCGCCCACAGCTGCTGGTAGCTCCAGTACCCTCAGTGAGTCACACATGTACACAAGTTGTGACAGTGGTACTCCTGTATACAGGTATTGATGACCTGTTTGAGGTAAAGATGAAGTTGAAGAATCTCAATGACTGGCAGTCTCTAGGTCTAGCCCTGGGGTTGCTGTACCCCACACTAGAGAGGATAGAGGACGAGCAGCGTGGAGCCATTGACAAGTGCAAGACAAAGATGATAGCTGTTTGGCTACAGCAGCAGGATAATGTGTGTAAGAATGGTGTCCCTTCGTGGGCCGTGCTTAGAAAAGCTCTGGATAAGATTGGAGAGAATCAACTAGCCACTAGCAGTGAGCTCATGATTGTGAGTTAGAGCTACTAGTGTATTGGACTGGTACTGTGTCAGTTGTCTCTCATACAGGACTAGGAGGAGTTACCAGTTAGTGACATCACTAGGAGGAGTTACCAGTTAGTGACATCACTAGGAGGAGTTACCAGTTAGTGACATCACTAGGAGGAGTTACCAGTTAGTGACATCACTAGGAGGAGTTACCAGTTAGTGACATCACTAGGAGGAGTTACCAGTTAGTGACATCACTCAGTTATCATTGTTGATTATGAATATCATTGTTGCAGTTTTCACTAAAAATAATATTATTTCATAAACACAATAAAATAACTCTTCAACACATTATAATCTCCTGACAGAGGAGTATTAGGGAGACACGGTAGTGTCTCCCTATGTAGGGTTGAACGAGAAAACAAGATGGCGGCTACATACATGTATTAGCGTTGAAACGCTGATATTTCGCCTGGTGATGAATTTTATAGGTCCAAAGACACTTAAATCTGCTATCTGGCGTTGCCCCATCTTACAGTAGCAAGGAGATAGCTCAAGATTGTTACTAAAGTGACGAACCTGGAAACGGTGAAAATCGAGTTTCGTCATCTTCGTTTTCTTCTTATTCTTTCTTCCACTCGCCTAGCACCTTTACGTGAGCAGTGCCGGGACCAAAACACCCACGAACAGTCGTGAAATTCTCCTGGCATGTGCCTTTTGAACTTAGTTTTTAGCGAAACGGCGATATAAATTCCGCGATTTCTCGATCGTGATCCATTGTCAGCTAAGTGTTAGACGCCATTAATGTGATTGCGCAATACGCACGTGACCAAGCTGTGGTAAGCGCACGTGACCAAGCACAAGCTTGAGTATCGCCAAGCCGTATAGATCACGGAGAACACATATTTGTCTGGTGTCTTCGAAGAACGGTAAGCTAGCAAGCGCAGAATCACCATTCTGCCTTGCCAGACAATTATAACCGCTGTAAACAAGTGTGGGTGGGGCTCGTATGCACTGTATTCATGCATGCGTAGGCGAGCTGATATCTACAGCATAAGAATTATTTAGCTACAAGTTTAAAATTGTTAATAATAAAGAAAGCCATCAACAACAGGAAAACCAAACCAATGGTGGAAACAAAGATGGCACAGTAATTGCATGATATTGAACTGCACTTCACTGAAAAAGAAAAAAGGACACAAACAAGAAAATTAAAAGGATTTCTATCGAAATCAGAAGGATGTAGGGTTGTGAAATCTACCACTGGTCAACAATGTAAACTAACAAGGAACAAGCATGGAATGGTAACACGATTGACTTGCTAACAGACCATAGATCCCTACATCAGTGGCTGTACATAAGCTGTCACAAGCAGAATGCACGTCAGGTGTCAGTCAACAGCAACAAGTTGAACTAGCTATAGTCAACTACAGCAGCCACTGATGTAGGGATCTATGGTCTGTTAGCAAGTCAATCGTGTTACCATTCCATGCTTGTTCCTTGTTAGTTTACATTGTTGACCAGTGGTAGATTTCACAACCCTACATCCTTCTGATTTCGATAGAAATCTTTTTAATTTTCTTGTTCAGTTAGTGAGAGGAGACAGAATGATAGAATGGCAGATGAGCCCAGCACAGCATTGTATGAGCCCTGACCAAACCGAGGCAATATACCATTGGGCAGCAGATAGAGTAGGATCAGAGGAACGGAGAGAGAGAAGGAACTACCAGTCCATAGACACCGTATGAAGACAATCTGACCAGGTATGGTGGCTACTAGGAGAACCAGCTCAGCAACTAGAGCTAGAGAGAGAGGGGGATGAGACTTCTGTTAATGTAAATTTTGAAACTTGAAATTTATTTGGAATACCTGTCAGTTCAAGTTGAGTTGGTGAGGTTGCTAGCAGTAACTGAGAGAGTGTGGTCCATGATGAGATACAGTAGAGAGTGATGGAGGAGAGAGGGTGCTAGGAAGAGCCCGGCTGATCTAGGGATGATGAGACCATCAGGTTGAGCTAACAACATAACACATGACATGAGAGAGATGACGACTGCCTCATCCAGACCGAGAGGGAGGGATAGAGAGAAGAGGAACGCAAGGAGACAGCTGGTGTTAGCAATAAGAGGGAGGAATGGGTTGGAGAGCTTGAGCTAAGAGAGAGAGAGATGTGATGACTGCAGTGGTGATGGAGGACACTTACTGAGACTGTCTTGAGAGCCATAGCTACACACACATAAGCGATAGTGTAGACTAGAGTACAGGGTAATGGAGAGGGAGAGAGGGTGAGTGAGATAGTGTGTGGGTAAGCTGTACCTGTATCAAGGTCCTCTGGTAGATTATTCCTCTCAGCTAGAACAGACCAACCACTAACACCAGCTAGTACCAGGAACCTATAGAGAGAGGGAACAAGACACAGGTGAGTCACTGGTAGAGCCAGGTCACTGAGCAGGTCGTGCAATGCAATTCATTGGACCCATTCCTATAACTCGGGCTATGAGCTCACAGGAGTACTGACTGTGCCTCCCACTGCAGGTGTGGGCAGTCCCACCTGAACCTCTAGTGGTCACAGCCAGTGCTGCTACATCAGTGCATTAACTCACAGTGATGAGACCAGTACTCTTATCTTGCTGTGATACTGTCCTCCATTGATGAGGGCTATACTGACTATAGTAGCAGCTGTAGCACCAGATACACCACACACTAGGAAGATGGAGAGGGAGCTTGTGCATTAGCTAGAGAGAGAGAGGGAGGGAGAGAGGGAGGGGAGAGATAGAAATGTTAAGTGAATGAGTGGGTGTGGTGTGGGTGTGGTTGACTCACTCTCAGTGCTGCTAGTAGTCCAGTGAAGCATCCTCCAATGGCGGCTGTCAGGTGCAGGAACACAGACGGCATCAGTGATCGGAACGCTATCATCACAGCAAAGAATATGGCGGACAACACCACAGCCCAGGTCAGTATGATACCCCTGGACAGAGAAGAGAGAAATACTAGTCACTAGGAGCTCAAAATAGCAACAATCATTACTAACACAATAATATTAGCTAGCTAGCATGCTAGTCCTAGCCACACCCACCAAGCCATGACCTGTAGTGTAGCCTCTATCATCCAGTCAGTACCAAAGTCAGTGAGATGGTGAAGCAGCAACACACCGAGTGCCTTGATGAACTGAAGAGAAACAGTGTGGCAAAACATATCTGATACACTCACTCATTCACTCACTCACTCACCCACTTACCTACCCACTCACTCACTCACTCACTCACTCACTCACTCACTCACTCACTCACTCACTCACTCACTCACTCACTCACTCACTCACTCACTCAACTCAATAGGAACAAACTCTGGCTGTAACAGATAGAACAAGCCAGCAATACTGAGCAGTGCTATTGGTAGATATGGCACAGCTGTCTTTCCCTCTGATGGAGCTACTGATGGAAGATACTGCAGCATGAAGACACCAGTACAAGCACACACCAACACTGAGGGAGAGGGAGGGAGATGGAGGGAGGGAGGGGGAGGGAGGAGAGAGGGAGGAGAGAGAGAGAGAGGGAGAGAGAGGGAGGGAGGGAGAGAGGGAGGAGGGAGGGAGGGGGAGGAGGGAGGAGAAAGAGAGAGAGAGAGGGAGAGAGAGGGAGGGAGGGAGGGGGGAGGAGGGAAGGAGAGAGGGAGGGAGAGAGAGGGAGGAGAGAGAGAGGGAGGGAAGGAGGAGAGAGGAAGGGAGGGAGGGAGGAGAGAGGAAGGAAGAGAGGGGGAGGGGGGAGACAGTCAGTGAGTGAGTGAGTGAGTGAGTGAGTGAGTGAGTGAGTGAGTGAGTGAGTGAGTGGGTGAATGAGTGAGTGAGTGGGTGGGTGAATGAGAGAGATAATGGGTTGGGTTGGAGAGCTTGAGCTAAGAGAGGAGAGAGTGTGGAGAGAGTGGAGAGAGAGAGAGAGAGAGAGAGAGAGAGAGAGAGAGAGAGAGAGAGAGAGAGAGAGAGAGAAATGGAGGGAGAGAGAAGGAGGGCGGGTGAGAGAGAGAGAAAGATGTGATGACTGCAGTGGTGATGGAGGACACTTACTGAGACTGTCTTGAGAGCCATAGCTACACACACATAAGTGATAGTGCAGACATTGCACGTGTATACACGATACACGAGTATTTACACGAAAAAAATTTGAAAAGTAAATACATGTACATACACGATTGTTCTACAGTAGAGTACACGAAAATCATGTATTAACGTGTAGACCACACCCATTAATTAATTAACGGTACACGTGATTAACACGGCAGCATGGGCAAGCAACTCTGACGTTACTATAGTGGAAGAACTAGAAGACATGTCTGAAATCGATCGAAAAGCAGCCTCACCTGCCTCGTCGGCTACCAACGACAAGTCGGTAACAGCAGGATCAAAGACAAGTCGGTAACAGTACGCAATAAATTTAAAGTACGAGGTGTTTTACTATGCAACTGCAGCCTAAAGGATCAAAGAAGTTTATAGCCAAGTGCAAGCTTTGCCATAACCCGTACAGATTCACAATGAACTCGAAGGGAAATTTGCTCAAGCATCTACATGTACAATTAATGCATCCAAAGAACTTGGAAAATCACAAGAATGAACAGTTAAAACAGCTTCTCGCCAGTCAGCAGATGCTACACAGAGACAGAAAATTGATTAGACATAAGCTAATTTTTAGAGAAACTAATTTGTTTTGGAAATAAATACACGATTAAAAGAATTTTTTGGGAAAAGTAGACGATTTGTAAAAACACTGAGTAGATGTAGATACATGAAAAATTTTAAGTAAATACAAGTACATACACGAAGAAAAAATGAAAATACAAGTAGATACAAGTAGATGAAAAATTGAGTAGATGTGCAATGTCTGTGATAGTGTAGACTAGAGTACAGGGTAATGGAGAGGCTGAGTGAGATAGTGGGTGGGTAAGCTGTACCTGTATCAAGGTCCTCTGGTAGATTATTCCTCTCAGCTAGAACAGACCAACCACACCCACCAAGCCATGACCTGTCTATCCTCCAGTCACTACCAAAGTCAGTGAGATGATGAAGCAGCAACACACCGAGTGCCTTGATGATCTGAAGAGAAACAGTGCGGCAAAACATATTATATCTGACATACTCACTCACTGACTCACCCACCCACCCACTCACTCATTCACACTCACCCACTCACCTCAATAGGTACAAACTCTGGTTGTAACAGATAGAACAAGCCAGCAATACTGAGCAGTGCTATTAGTAGATATGACACAGCTGTCTTCCCCTCTGATGGAGCTACTGATGGAAGATACTGCAGCATGAAGACACCAGTACTAGCACACACCAACACTGAGAGAGAGGGAGGAGGGAGGAGGGAGGGAGGGAGGGAGGGAGGGAGGGGGAAAGAGAGGGAGGGAGTGAGAAAGAGAGGGAGGGGAGGAGGGACAGAGGGAGGGAGAAAGAGAGGGCGGGAGGGAGGGGGAGGGACGGAGGGAGAAAGAGAGGGAGGGAAGGAAGGAGAGAGGGAGGGGAGGAGGGACAGAGGGAGGAAGAGAAGGTGGGAGAGAGATAGTGAGTGAGTGAAGGAGTGAGCGGGTAGGTGGTTGAGGGAGTAGGAAAGTGATCAGTGAGTGATTGAGGGAGAGAGGTTGCTACTAGTTATAGAGTGGTACACTCACTGGTTATTTTAGCAGGTGATGAAGGAGCTTGTGACACGAGTGAGATGGTGTGTGAGATGACGAATGGAGTAGAGACACATCCCCACACCAAACACACCAGTGTACAGTAACAACTATCATGAAGAGAAGGAGGAGAGAATGTCATGATCATGATCAAGGGTCTGTACTAACTGGTTTCAGCTTGATAGGAGCTGGTAACGTGTTGGTGTGGAGGACAGCTATACCAGAGAGGAGGAGGCCAGCATTGCTCATGATGGAGAATGGTAATGAGAGGGATGGAGTGGGCAGCAGGTAAGCTAGCTTGAGGACATGGATACACAGACACAGTATAGTGTGAGGGAGAGGGACACGCCCAATGGAGTGTAACCTGGAGACTAAAGGAAGCTATGGTTGAGCAATATACGATTTGCTGTCATCTTGCAATACTGAAGTGATAAGTGTAGAGTGTCATCTTCATGCACTAATGTGTTCAGTCTCTGATCATCCTCCATCGTGTGAATAAAGACAACAGTGACTGAACACATTAGTGCATGAAGGTGACATTCTACACTCTTCACTTCAGCATTGCAAGAAGCCTACAAAGTTCCCTCTCTCTCTTACCTGATGCAGAGTAGAGGGTGCAATTGTACTGGAAACTAATATCTGGCTGGCACCAAGCTAGTGGTCTGTCAAATAAATCCATTCCTTTTCCCTCGTGACCCAGCTGAGCCAACAACAAGAAATCAAAACATCGTCCGCCATTACAAGTGATCCTACCTGGTATCCTGTGCTCTGTAATACAGCTCCGCTAGATATCCTTTGAGCCATGATTCCCTCGTGGAGATACGGGTGTGTAATATTTAGAATAACACAGCCACACCTCCTCAAACCACTACGCGCGCGCGCGGGACATTTGAATGTACTCGAGACAAGAAGTGTCAAGAACCATACAGTACCAGTGTTTGCAAATCACAAAAACAAATCCGGTCCAGACATAAACAGCAAAGCAAATATTGTCTACAAGAGATGCAATTGGCATCCCTTCTCTCAACCAAATGGGAAAGACCCTACTCCAGAACGTGTTCTGACCTGGATCCGATGTTGTCTATCATTCTCACTCCTTCGGTCCTCCATCCGGTGCATTCATGGGTAGCGATCCAATTGTGGTTTTCCAGTCAGGGTGTGCTTGTCACCTCCGATAGATGTGGTCAATTCAGAGTCCTGTGGAACAATCTGCAGTAGTAGCTCACAGTGTTCTGACAGCAGTCCATCGAGGTCAGTGTTGAGTATGAACTGAGCGATGTATGATGGATCGAGACGAATACGCCGTTTAGCAAACACTGCAACAGAGAGTCAGAGAGTGGTTCACATGATAAAATAGAAATGCACCAGCACAGGGCACGTCATCGTTTTCACATTGCAAGATCTATTCAAACTGCTGTCTCTGTGTATGTACAGTATTGCCTGTATGACCACACCCACTGACCTATTCCTCGCTGTCGTTTGTTATCAAACAGGTCCAAATGAACTATCTTAACATCACCTGTCAACACACACTCCATTACGTGAAGAGCCATCATTAGGTGATCTTACTTACCGTCTGTTTCAACACGGCTCTGCTTAGCTACGAATCTCTTCGTTTGAAAGAGTGCCTCAAATTCTGAGAAGTCCACTTCTTCAACAATGGTCTCATCATTCATATCCTACAGTGAGTGTACAGCAAAATCATCAATAATTATTTTGGTTAGTTACATGTTCATGAGAAAATTAACTGAAAAACTTAGTTGTCATTTTTATTTTGCAATGATATAGTGAAAGTTTAGAGTGTCACCTTCATGCACTAATGTGTTCAGTCTCTGATCATCCTCCATCGTGTGAATAAAGACAACAGTGACTACAGAGACTGAACACATTAGTGCATGAAGGTGACCCTCTACACTATTCACTTAAGGCCTCATGTAATCACTATCTCAACCACCACACACAATCTATGTTAGCTGCTATTGTGAGCCTTTACCTGAAATACAGTGTGCTCAGCATTACGGATCGGGACCCAGTTCAACATAGGTAGAGGGACGTTTGGTACATATGGTTTCTTTAGTAGTGACCCCATGCCAGGTAAGGGAGGAGGGACCGGTATACCTAGAGAGAGGGAGGGAGGGAGAGAGAGAGGGAGAGAGAGAGAGAGAGAGAGAGAGAGAGAGAGAGAGGGAGAGAGAGGGAGGGATGTAGTCAGGCGTGGCCTGCCTAATCGCATACTGTATATAGTCAGGGGACACTAGTATACCTGAGTCGTCGCGCTGGAATGTAGCGGTTACAATTATTTTAGGAAGTGGTTAACGTAGTATTAACATGCGTGGGCGTACACGTGCTAGTTATCACATTATCACCTGCTGTAGTGTTACGTAATTATTACGTTTTAAATTAGATTCATAACTGATACTGCAATCTGATTGGGTCGCAGCTATAGCTGCGACGGGCACAAGTCGTGTATACTAGTGTCCCCTGACTATATACAGTATGCGATTAGGCAGGCCACGCCTGACTAGGAGGGATGAGGGAGGGAGGGAGAGAGGGAGAGAGGGAGAGAGGGAGGGAGGGAGAGAGAAAAGAAGAGAGGGAGGTAGGGAGGAAGGGAGAGAGGGAGGAAGAGAGGGAGGGAGGGAGAGAGAGAGAGAGAGAGAGAGAGAGAGAGAGAGAGAGAGGAGGGAGGGAGGGAGGGAGGGAGGGAGGGAGGGAGGAGGGAGGGAGGGAGGGAGGGAGGGAGGGAGGGAGGGAGGAAGGAAGAGAGTGAGGGAGAGAGGAAGAGAGATGGAGAAAGTTAGAGTAGGGTCAGTAGGCAATCAAATATCTCTTACTAACCTGGTCCTAGTTCTCCTAGTACAGGAGGCAGTGGAGGTGGTGCTGGTATATTTGAAGGCACAGCTACATTGTCTGTTTCCTCTTCCTCATCTTCTCCAGTCTTCTCTGCTGCCTTGGTAGTGCTGGTCTCTGCTCCATTCTCATGAGGGGCAGCAGCAGCAACCTTCACCTCAGCAATATCATCAACGTTCATCTTCTCAACTTGGCTCAGCATCACTCTCAGCTTTTCTTGATTTGCCTTCACTGACATATTCTCTTCCTACAATCATTAAAAATTATTATGCTACTGCACAAATTTGAAGGTACTGCAGTGAATTTTGAAATGCTACTTTCACATTAAAGCGAAAATAAATAATAATAAATTAATAATTATGAGGTTATCGTATTTTTGTGCATCATCACATCAAAATGTGTACTCACTATTAGTTCAGCTATCTTGTCCTTTAGCTCCACGGTGTGTGTGTGGTAGCGCTTGTTGACCTCCCGGAGCTGGTCAAGCTGCTTCAACTGAGCCTGTACCATACGAACAAGAACGAAATAGCTAATAACAAGAAAAGTCGAAACAGTCAGATCACCTCCAGTTCAATGATCTCTTCTCTTAGTGTGGAGAGCTTGGATTATTGACGACTGCACTTTTCCTTTAACTGTATTATGCAAAAACCATCGTACTTGAATGCTAGTATAATTATTTTGAAGTTTGTGAGTTTTCTGACCTTTGCAGTTTTCTCGTAGTAGTTGTCACGTTCAATTGTGACCTCTCTGAGTTGGGCTATAGTCTCGTTCACCTGAACCACAAGTCATTAAACAGTTATCACTCACACACACACACACACACCCACACCCCCCCCCCCCACACACACACACACACACACACACACAAAGCAAAGCAAAAAAAGCAAAGTTTACCCGCCACCCTCCTCCTCAAGAAGAGTTCCACACCATGAATGTGCAGGTGGTGATGCGGACCCAGCAGTAAGGATGGAAACATACGTGCCAGGATTCCTGTGCACTAAGCAGGTTCTAGGGCCGGTGCTAGCATGATGGTATCTCCTGAAGCCTGGCCAGGCATCTTGCAGGAGCATCCAGCTGTGATCACAACAGGAGGCGTGAACATGTGCCCACATGGACCTCCTATTGTACATGACCACAGCCAGTGAACTTTGCCTCCCCAGTACAAGACCAGGTACCCGTTTTACAGATGGGTCAGCTGGTGGGCTGGAGTACTTGTGATGTTTTTTTTTCCTCCTGCTGTTTTTTTGTCCTCTGGGTTATAAACCCATGACTCTACCAGTTGAACCACCAGGGCACCCACCCACACACACACACACACACACACACACACACACACACACACACACACACACGCTCTCTCCCTCATTTGTATGCTATAAGTATCATTTTATCACTTTATTTTTCTCTTCCTTTGAAGCAAACAGCTAGTCATGCTCACTTACCTCTTCCTTCAGAGCCTCATGGTTTCTCCCTCGTGCTAGCACTAGGTCGTCCATTATCTGTTGTACATCAGTGTAGTTCCTTTCCCACTCTCTCAACTCATGAATGATCCTCTCATCCTGGTTGCCTCGAAGTGTCTTTAAAGAAAACAACAGAATTAAATAAACAAAATCCCAATTTAAAATATTTTCACTTGTTCGATTTCCGGTACTGAGAAGCCAGCATCCACAAACTCATACTGATGGAACACTCTGGCGCTGGGCCCTGGAGCCGTTTGAACCACTGTATTGATGAACTGCAGAGCCTCCGCCTACATCACCATAGCAACAGGTAAACAACTGCTAAAAGATGTATCAAATTTAGAGTTCGTGTAGACTTTCTCTCGAAAAATGAAGCTTTTTGTACCTGGTATATTGGATTGACAGGCTCGTATGTTAGAGAGAGGACGAGCATTTGGAATCGCTTCGGTTCATCGGCTACTGTTCTGAGATAATCGAATGCCTGTAGCACCTTGCCCTGTCCTCCTGGAGCTAGCAGTACTAAGGTGAGTAGCTGAGGAGACCAGAGCAAATATGAACAACATTTTTGCTGAAATTTGCATAAGCATAGTGTTCCGCACCTTGAGAATGAGTATTGTGATCTTGTGGTGTCGTGATGTGAGGCAGTGAGCTAGTGTACATAGACTAGGCTCATAGCTTAGTACTGCAATGAATCCACTCTATAGATGTTATCATGATATTACTGTGATGTGAGAGAGATTCATACCCTGTGATTAATGAGAGATACAGAGTGGTCTATGAAGAAAGAGAGAGAGAAAGAAAACAGATAGAGAAATGTAAGACAGACAGACAGACAGACAGACAGGCAAGCAGGCAGGCAAGCAGGCAGGCAGGCAGGCAGGCAGGCAGGCAGGCAGGCAGGCAGGCAGGCAGGCAGGCAGGCAGGCAGGCAGGCAGGCAGGCAGGCAGGCAGGCAGGCAGGCAGGCAGGCAGGCAGGCAGGCAGGCAGGCAGGCAGGCAGGCAGGCAGGCAGGCAGGCAGACAGACAGACAGACAGACAGACACACAGACAGACAGACAGGCAGACAGATGGATAGTCAGCCTATTAATTTGCACCAACAGAATAGAGATGTATAGATGCATACTTACACTGTTTCTGTCCAGGACACAATATTTTCGAGTTTTCTTTCTGAGGACAGGATTAGGATGAAGAAGGAGGTCCCTCACCAGATCCATCAGAGCAACATGGCCGTGGTTAGGCAGACCAACAAACTCTGACACCCAACTATAGAAAAAATTTTTAACATTAAATTTTTGACATCGATTTAAGTGTATCCAGCAATTTATGTTTTACCTGACACTAGTGCTTGTCCTAATATCCACTTCAAGTTCTTTGAGGACTGATGCTAATGGCTGGAGTTGATTCAGTAGCTTTGATTTCACTTTCTTTTCCTTCAGTGCTGGTTGAGCATGTCTGACTAACTGCTCCACATAATATATACACTAGAGGCACCCTCACGCATTTCATGCTGACAGAGGGGAGGGAGGGAGGGAGGGAGGAGAGGGAAGGAGGGGGAGGGAGGGAGGGAGAAGAAGGAAGGAGGGGGAGGGAGTTGCAACAGAAATGACAGTATGATAATTCTCCATTATGTTTGCTTTCAAACTACCTGAGCACAGATGAGACTTCATTTTTGCTCTCTGGTCATTCTGTTCATCTCGATAACCTTCTCCGGACCAAGGTCCATTTTCACCTGTAGTGAGGAAAATACAACAGTGGTCGTTATTAGTCACATGCGCAAAGACAAGTGCGCACGATACTAGCGAGATAGTTAAAAGCTAGTGTTAAAGTTAGTGTTTACAATCTTACCATTAGTTCGTTTAACAAAGCGCTCAGTATCTCATCACTGGCAGAGGTCTCTTCATCATAACAGCGGCTGGAGACGCACAAAAAGGTTGTTAAACAGCCAATTTGTAATCGCTGCTCACCTTTCACTTCTTTTGGACTGCTGATGACCCTCAGTATCTTTAGTCCCTTCGTAACATTGCTTGCCTGCTTAAATCTTTCTGGCGCAGAGCAGGGACACAGTTTTGGTGCTCAACAGCAGCTTTCTAGCTAGCTAGGGAGGAGCTCTGCTGTAAATAGGAGCCCCGCCCTGCCTGCTTTAGATTCTAAACCACGCCTACATGCATGGTGGAACTTGCAGACCTTGCTATGTTCGCTACCTTGCACGAGGTATCCTAGCTAGCTAGAGCGGTAAATGAAAAGTGCTTATACAGATAGTTTAAGAGGTCACTGACCTGGTACAAAAATTCCTCAGATTCTCCAAACTCATCTCTTCGATCGGAATTTTTAGCAAGTGTGTCCCTCTATTGCAAAAGAATAATCAGATAAGCGTAATTGTAAGTGTGTGAACCTCTTTCTCCTGTGGAACAATCTGCAGTAGTAGCTCACAGTGTTCTGACAGCAGTCCATCGAGGTCAGTGTTGAGTATGAACTGGGCGATGTATGATGGATCGAGACGAATACGCCGTTTAGCAAATACTGCGACATAAAGTCAGAGTACTGGTAGATTGTAGAGGCTCATTGCTATGAGAGAGAGAGAGAGAGAGAGAGAGAGAGAGAGAGAGAGAGAGAGAGAGAGGGAGGGAGGGAGGGAGGGAGGGAGAGAGAGGGACGGAGGGAGGGACGGAGGGAGAGAGAGGGAGAGAGAGAGAGAGAGATAGATAGAGAGAGAAAGAGAGAGAGAGAGAGAGAGAGAGAGAGAGAGAGAGAGAGAGAGAGAGAGAGAGAGAGAGAGAGAGAGAGAGAGAGAGAGAGAGAGAGAGAGAGAGAGAGAGAGAGAGAGAGAGAGAGAGAGAGAGAGAGAGAGAGAGAGAGAGGAAAAAAGAGGGAGAGAGGGGGAGAGTACATGTCATTCAATTATTACATGACTGCAGCTAGTCTAAACAATGGCTACAGGTGAGTACAGCAGCAGCTGTGAGACAGATGATATGTTAGGATACTACTGTGGTTACACTACTACTAGCATACCATTCATACTAGCATACTATTCTGACCAATCAGATTGCAGGAAGCTAATGGATTATGTGCCTGGATCAGAACAGCTGTTATCATGTATAATCAGTGAGACCTATTATATCCATCAGAAAAGGAATAACGCTCTCAGAAGCACCCTTTATCACACGATATAACAAGTCAAGGGATATATTAACTCATCACTAACTGATATAACCAGAACTAGTCTACACTCAGTGAGTTATTGAGGAAGATTGCTAGAGTGAGATTGACCAAGACCCACACACAGGTCACCTTGTGTACATGGGTTAGGTAGACGATTATTGATGGTAAATTATACAACTGAGAAGCTTTTTCATCGCTCCAACACTCTGTCTCTCTAGCACTAGCCGACCAGCACACTCACGAGTTTCAAGGGCGGGGCTAGCTCTGCAGAAATTATTGTTAGCAATGTAGCAATATCTAGACAGGTCAAACAAGACTCTGAAGAACAGAATTCATCTGATTGCAACTGTGCTGGGACAAGTTTAACTTACCATGAGTACTGCAGAATAGCTTACACTACTGTTTGGGACATGGTCCGTTCAATACTATGAGTTACTTTACTAAATGGCTGCCAACTCACCTAGTTATATTAATGGAGAGTATTAATAATTAGAGAGTGGGAGGGAGGGAGAGAGAGAGAGGGAGGGAGGCCGGGAGAGAGAGAGGGAGAGAGAGAGAGAGTGAGAGAGAGAGAGGGAGGGAGAGAGAGAGAGGGAGGGAGGGAGAGAGAGAGGGAGAGAGAGAGAGAGTGAGAGAGAGAGAGGGAGGGAGAGAGAGAGAGGGAGGGAGGCCGGGAGAGAGAGAGGGAGAGAGAGAGAGAGTGAGAGAGAGAGAGGGAGGGAGAGAGAGAGAGGGAGGGAGGGAGAGAGAGAGGGAGAGAGAGAGGGAGAGAGATTGAGGGAGAGAGAGGGCGGGAGAGAGAGAGAGAGGGAGGGAGGGAGAGAGAGGGAGGGAGAGAGAGGGAGGGAGGGAGAGCAAGATATATCACAGCACACACACAAGCATCAGTATCATATGTTCACATCAATTGTTATTTACTGTCTCCATCTTAAGAATAAACAGCTAGAAAAGGGTTAACCAAAGCATTACCGTAGATCAGTGAGTTGTCATATTAAAATTTCCATCCATCAAAATTAATTTTCAAATATTGTAGGTAGTTGTGCTTATAATAATTATATAATTGTCCATTATGTGCTAATGTTGTAATCATAACTATTCAACATAAAAAATTCCCAATCTATGGTAGACAGTGTGCAGACAATTTCAATTAAACTATGATATACCTTTTGGAATCCAAATACGCGTATTCACCTGTGCGTGGGCGGGTGTAAAAACATGGCGCCATCGCGCAATAGGCAGCAAACTAAGCACCGTTTATCATGCCATTTGTATGTTTTGTGCCGTTTCGGGTAGCTTGCTGGTACAAGATTGGTTACTTCTCTCCAGGTAAGTCGAAATCATAGTTTAAACCGGTTATAAAACTCGGGTTTCGGTACATATGTGAATTTAGACTCCTCTGGCTTCGCCTTCGGTATCCAAATTCCCATATACACCTCTACCTCGGTGTATAACCTACATGTATTACAAGAATGTTAATTAAAAGTATCCAGCTGCTAGCAATGGATCAGTGAGTGCAGCACACATGACCAGGCTGTGCTGCTACCATAAGCTACTGGGATCAAGCACACATGACCAGGCTGTGCTGCTACCATAAGCTACTGGGATCAAGCACACACATGACCAGGCTGTGCTGCTACCATAAGCTACTGGGATCAAGCACACACGACCAGGCTGTGCTACTACCATAAGCTACTGGGATTAAGCACACACGACCAGGCTGTGCTGCTACCATAAGCTACTGGGATCAAGCACACACGACCAGGCTGTGCTGCTACCATAAGCTACTGGGATCAAGCACACATGACCAGGCTGTGCTACTACCATAAGCTATTGGGATCAAGCACACATGACCAGGCTGTGCTACTACCATAAGCTACTGGGATCAAGCACACATGACCAGGCTGTGCTGCTACCATAAGCTATTGGGATCAAGCACACATGACCAGGCTGTGATGCTACCATAAGCTATTGGGATCAAGCACACATGACCAGGCTGTGCTGCTACCATAAGCTACTGGGATTAAGCACACACGACCAGGCTGTGCTACTACCATAAGCTACTGTGATCAAGCACACATGACCAGGCTGTGCTACTACCATAAGCTATTGGGATCAAGCACACATGACCAGGCTATGATGCTACCATAAGCTATTGGGATCAAGCACACACGACCAGGCTGTGCTGCTACCATAAGCTATTGGGATCAAGCACACATGACCAGGCTGTGCTGCTACCATAAGCTATTGGGATCAAGCACACACGACCAGGCTGTGCTGCTACCATAAGCTATTGGGATCAAGCACACATGACCAGGCTGTGCTGCTACCATAAGCTACTGGGATCAAGCACACACGACCAGGCTGTGCTACTACCATAAGCTACTGGGATCAAGCACACACGACCAGGCCGTGCTGCTACCATAAGCTACTGGGATCAAGCACACACGACCAGACTGTGCTGCTACCATAAGCTACTGGGATCAAGCACACATGACCAGGCTGTGCTGCTACCATAAGCTATTGGGATCAAGCACACATGACCAGGCTGTGCTGCTACCATAAGCTACTGGGATCAAGCACACACGACCAGGCTGTGCTGCTACCATAAGCTACTGGGATCAAGCACACACGACCAGGCTGTGCTGCTACCATAAGCTACTGGGATCAAACACACATGACCAGGCTGTGCTGCTACCATAAGCTACTGGGATCAAGCACACACGACCAGGCTGTGCTGCTACCATAAGCTACTGGGATCAAGCACACACGACCAGGCCGTGCTGCTACCATAAGCTACTGGGATCAAGCACACACGACCAGGCCGTGCTGCTACCATAAGCTACTGGGATCAAGCACACACGACCAGGCTGTGCTGCTACCATAAGCTACTGGGATCAAGCACACACATATACCTAATCTGGGTATCTTCTCTGATCCATCCTCATCATTCAGTTCAGCTCCTTCTCTACAGCTATCATAAGATACCAGTATCTGTACTGATATCACGTCCATCTGGTAGATGTTGGGATGATCTGATGTTGGGAGTAAAACACAGTGTTTGACCTGAGCAATGAGAGAGAGAAGGAATAGTCATTCCGATGTAAAGCATGGTTTGCATGTGCCTGTAAAGTGAATTTTAGAGATCTCGTCATCGCAACAGAAAATTGTAATGAGCGGAATTACCCCACAGAAGAAAATATTCTAATTTTCTCAGTAATAAGAAAAGTCACCTCGTTTTTCATGCAACCGATAGAAGTTACACGCTCTAGCTGCAAGCATAAATAGCACTTAGATTGAACTTTAAAATTCTGCTATTGGTTGCTGGAATGTCACACGATGGAGGATGATCAGAGTAGAGTGTCCAAGCGATTTTTAAAATCTACTGCAGGAGATTAGTTTCTGTTGTTGCTTTGTTCTCTAGTTCATTACGAATCGACTGCAAGTTACACGACTAAAATCGGTGAAGAAACCTAAAGAAACTTTGCTGTCTACTGGGATCACTGGTATCTCTTGAAGTTAGACAAAGATCAAAGTGTGCACCAGGTAGCAGAGACTCTACAACGGCGATTTGATGAAATTCTGTTTGCTAGTTGATTAGAAAATAATGCATTAACACAAATATTTAATGCAGAAGCCATAACACTTGTAAACTCTGGCGTGACGGTGTGGGGAATTGAAATTCGTATTTATAACAATCCAAACAGCATAGTAGACAAGACTGCAGCTTGAAACAGCTGCCAAGGAGGCAAAATATCCTCTGCAAGATGTACAATGTCCCAGCAACCACTCTACGCAGGCATGTGAATTATGGAGCACCCTAGGACAGAAAGAAATGCAAAAATCACAGATCCATCGTCATGCAAACACGCATAATACCTGGAATCATGCTGAAAACAGTCACAGCTGAGCCTGCTGAGGTCACATTACTCGTGGCTGCACTAAAACCAGGTTACATGGGAAATACACAGACTATTCCGAATTACCCTAAAATAACGTATTTCTAGTAGCACTTGCTCTGACCGCTCTGGAAAACGACAGCAAGAACGGATAGCTACCAAACTTAGTATGCACATAGTCCGAAGCTCACTGTGTAGTTAAAGTTTCGCAAAACTTTATACAGCATATTACCACAGCGAAGAATTCCGAAGTGTATTCCGAATTAGGCCGAGCTACCTTATCTACCGTGTCCACCCTTCGTCACGTGAGCAATAGCTTTGTACTGAAAAAGAGAAGTCAGCAGAAAAAAATCAACCAAACTAATAAAATAATGGATGTATGAAAGTAAACTTATAATTTATCCTGTATTATCATAGTAAAAGTTTTAATAAAATTGTGACGAACAATAAAGTAGCACTAACTCAGAGACTAACTATTCACTTCCTGTCTTGTATCACTATAAAGAGTGCATGTATGTAAAATAAGAGAGAGCTATTTTTGTTGCACGCTACACTGGTGTCAGAAGTGGGATTCACTATGGCGGATGGAGACCCTCCTGCTCCGCGTCCGTTCAGTGCCCGACCACCGGCCAAGTTCAGCACTACTTCAGACTTTCACCTGTGGACACAGAGATTCGAGCTCTATATTTTGGAAGCTGGTCTTCCCGCAGAAAAACAGTCGAGCGAGCTACTGTCGCTGTTAGAGGACGAGCCATTTCGAGTGGTTAGTCAGTTGGGGCTGGTGAGCGCAGCTACTGCTTATGAAGACATCAAGAAAGCGCTACAGCAACAGTTCAGTCCAACGGGAACTGAAACCGAATGGCAGTTCAAGCTACAGTCACGGCGTCAGAAACCTGAGGAGAGTTTGGCTGAATTCGCCGGACAGTTGCGCATGCTGGTGGATAGAGCTTACCCTGACTGGGAGCCTAAACAGCGGCTGGAGTTGGCAAGGAACCAATTTATTCAAGGGATACACTCTTCTACCACGCAGCTTGTCCTCATGAAAGACAAACCGAAAGACTTCGCAGGGGCTCTGGAGCTAGCTCAAGCAACGGAAGCCGTACAAACAGCACAGAAGCGTATGCGAACTGCTACCGTGAAAGAAAACGAGGTCAATGTTCTTCAAACTCCTCCGACTGGGCAGTTTCAGGAGCTAAGTCATCAGGTTAAGCAACTAACTGAAGCAGTTGCTCGCTTGCAGGCTACACCAACTCGTGGACGACGTCCACAATATCAAGGTCGATACCGAGGTCAATTTCAACAAGGTCAACAAGGACCTGTTTGTTGGTCATGTCATCAACGTGGACATGTCAGACGAAACTGCCCTCAACAACAGCAAATACAACCACCAACACGTCAACCAAAGCACCGTGGACTGGGAAACTCAGCAGTAGAATCCACACTTGCAGTTGAAGGGCTGGTTGGATCAAGGGTGACCCGCATGTTAGTGGACACTGGTTCAGCTGTCACTATCCTTCGCGAAGAGGTCTGGAAGGGAGCAGGAAGCCCTCCAATAGAGGCTCTTCACCGTCCAGTGGTTGCTGCTAATGGAGAGGAGCTGAGGTTATTGGGTCAAATGAGGGTTACTATTACTTTGGGAGAATTTAAAATTGATCACCAAGTACTGGTAGCCAGAGAGCTAACTCAGGGGTGCCTATTAGGAGCAGATTTCCTTACTGAACATGGCTGTATTGTTAACTTGCAGACTATGTGTCTCTCCATAGGACAACAGACTGTCCCTCTTCTTCAACAAACAGAGTCCTCTTGTAACTGTTGTGTATTCGTGGCTGAACCCACACAAGTCCCTGCGCAACATCAACAACAAGTCAGTGTATGCTTATCATCTGGAGATGGACCTGTTACCTCTGAACAGATAGGTATGCTGATTCCAGAACCCAAGTTCCTTGAGAATCATGGTGTTTTAGCTGCTCATTCTCTTTCCACTATAGACAGATCTATGAAGAGTGTCGTGTGTATTTTGAATCCAAATCCTTCACAAGCCACTTTTCATAAAGGAGAAAAACTTGGAAATCTGCAAGTACTACAGTCGACCGAAGTTCTTGCCTTGTCTCCGCAGAAGTCTACAGAAACTATCCATCTACCAAGTATGGAGAAAGAGGCTGCTTTGCAACAGATGGAGGCAGACGTTGATGGATTGTCAACATCACAACGATTCAAACTACACAATTTACTCAGCGATCACATTGATGTCATATCAACAGGGCCAGGAGACCTTGGGCGTACAAAGTTACTGAAGCACAAAGTTAACACAGGCAACTCTGCTCCAGTCAGACAACCATTGAGAAGACTTCCTTATCATAAGCGAGAAGAGGTGGACAAGATGCTAGATGACATGCTATCTCAAGGAGTCATTGAGCCAGCCTGTGGTCCTTGGTCATCTCCGATAGTTCTCGTCACTAAAAAAGATGGTTCCTCACGTTTCTGTGTCGATTTCAGGAAAGTCAACGATCTCACCATCAAAGATGCTCATCCAATTCCAAGAATTGATGATACTCTCGACGCTCTATCTGGTTCTCGTTGGTTTTCTACACTTGATCTGACAAGTGGTTACTGGCAGGTGGAAATGGAAGAGGCAGACAAGGAGAAAACTGCTTTCTCTACTTACAGAGGGCTCTTTCAGTTCAAAGTTATGCCTTTTGGTTTAGCAAATGCCCCCAGTACTTTTCAGCGACTGATGGAGCTTGCCTTGTCCGATCTACACTGGAAAACATGTCTTGTCTACTTGGATGATATAATCATCTTCAGCAGAACAGTGGAAGATCATTTTTTGCGACTTGCTGAGGTTTTTCAACGACTTCGAGATGCAGGTCTGAAGTTGAAGCCGAGTAAATGCAAGTTGCTTCGAACAAGTGTCAAATACCTTGGCCACGTCGTCAGTGATCGTGGAGTGGAGACAGACCCAGAGAAGACCCTAACTGTCACAACATGGCCGACACCTTGCAATACGAAAGAACTTCGACAGTTCCTCGGTTTTGCCTCGTACTATAGGAGGTTTGTTACAAATTTTGCCATGATTGCTGCACCTCTATATACCCTCACAGAGAAGAATAAAGAATGGTTGTGGACAGAAAAATGTGAAACAGCATTTCAGGATTTAAGGGACAAACTTACCTCATCACCTGTACTAGCCTTTCCTGATTTTAATCAAAATTTTATCTTGGATTGTGACGCTAGCGGTGAAGGATTGGGTGCAGTACTATCTCAGTGCGATAACGGGATAGAGAGACCAGTGGCATATGCAAGTCGGCGGCTTACAAAATCTGAGCGACGATACTGCGCAACCAGGAGAGAAATGCTGGCATTAGTCTGGGGTGCTCAACATTTTCAATGTTATCTTCTTGGTCGCTCTTTTCTTGCTCGTACAGATCATCATGCTCTCAACTTAGTGGTTACAGTCATTTAAAGAGCCTGAGGGTCAAGTGGCACGATGGTTAGAGCTACTCTCAAGATTTGATTTTACTGTCAGCCATCGTGCTGGGCAAAACATGGAAATGCAGATGCTTTATCCCGAAGACCTTGCTCTCAATGCGGCGAAGGTGACTCCTTGTTTCAAGATTAGCCTACGGTGGCAACGATTGTACCAAGTAATTGGTTTCCGACAGTAGATCTATTGCAACAACAGCAGGCTGATCCCGATCTGTCACAGATGATATCTTGGCTGAAAACTGATACTCTCCCTTCTCAGTTTCCAAGACATGTTAGCCATCGTCTTCAAACCCTTTGGTCGCAAAGACAACAACTTGTCCTCAGAGACGACTTACTTTATTGTCAGTGGGAGGATGTTCCACATGGAGGAGCATGCAAGAGACTTCAATTGGTCCTTCCAGCAACTCTTGTTCCTGTTGTTTTGGAGGAGCTACATGACTCAACCACTGGGGGTCATCTTGGAGTGACCAAGACTTTGGAAAAAGTCCGACAGAGATTTTATTGGACTGGTCAGCGACGAGATGTCGAAGATTGGTGCCGTTGTTGTCCATTGTGTATCTCCAGAAAGAGTCCTTCCAAGAAACCACGAGCACAAATGCAAATAGAGCAAGTAGGGGTACCTCTGCAACGAGTAGCTATGGATATCTTGGGACCTTTACCTATGACACAGGCTGGTAATAAATACATATTGGTCATTGGTGATTATTTTACCAAATGGACAGAGGCTTTCCCCATGCCAAATATGGAGGCTCAAACTGTTGCTCATATTTTTGTTAACCAACTTGTGTGTCGTTTTGGTTCACCTCAATATCTCCATACAGATCAAGGCCGTAATTTCGAGTCTTGTTTACTCAAGCAAACCTGTGAGCTCTTGGGGATAAAAAAAACTAGGACTACACCTTATCATCCCCAATCTGATGGCATGATCGAGCGATTCAACAGGACTCTGTTGACAATGCTAAGCCTCGCAGCAGTGGAAGATGAGACTCACTGGGATGTTAAGCTCCCCATGCTAATGATGGCATATCGATCGAGTCAACATGAAACAACTGGAGCCTCGCCCTACAGTCTGATGTTTGGACGAGAGTTACGTTTGCCAGTGGATCTCATGTTCGGACTGCCAGAGACTGAAACTTCTCCCAACACTAATCAGTATGCACTCAGGTTGAGAGAGAGGTTAGAGAAAGCATATCATCATACTCGTGAGCATACTCGTGCACAACAACACCGGCAAAAAGATTTATATGATCAGAGGGCATGTGGTAATCCTTTTAAAATGGATGATCTTGTTTGGTTACATCATCCTGCTGTACCACAGGGACAAGCACATAAATTTCACCGTCCATGGAGAGGTCCATTTAAGATTGTCAAGGTCTTGAGTGATTCCCATTACAGAATCACAAGCATCGAACCTCCTCGACGACGCCTTGTTGTACATTTTGACAGACTTAAGCCATTCAAAGAAAGATCTACTCCTGCTGCTCCAGCTCCAGCAGAAGAAGTACCAGATACAGTTATATTTCCATTCAATCACCACTCAGAGGAAGAGTCAGAGCACGATACCTCTTCATCAGGAGCATCATCATCGTCATCCGATGACTTCGAATCATGTGAAGATACTGATCCAAGCGATTCAGAAGACACGAATAGAAACTCTGAAGAGGACTCGCGTGATGATACGGATTCCGGTGAAGAGTTTGTTCCGAATATCTTACCTGCACTTCCTCCAGCTCCAGTTCGGAGGTCTACTAGAGTACGAAAACTAAGAGATTTTGGACCGTTTGTCAAACATTGATGAATTGTGTGGACACAATATTTTTTTAAGGAGGGGAGCAGTGTGACGAACAATAAAGTAGCACTAACTCAGAGACTAACTATTCACTTCCTGTCTTGTATCACTATAAAGAGTGCATGTATGTAAAATAAGAGAGAGCTATTTTTGTTGCACGCTACAAAATTATGGGTGTTCAAATTGCGTTAGTGTATTTTATGGCTTAATACAAGCATGACAAACTATTATTAATATTTCGTGAGTAGTAATTCATCATGTAACAGGCTAATTTGGATCGATGTATAGGCAATAAAGGGCGCTGGATCGTTCTATGATAGTCTCGCCATCGTGCGATGTTGTTGTGTAGCTATAGACTATCTAGTTAGCAAAAAGCGTCCATACTTTGTTTACTATTACTATACTTTAACTCAAGACTGTCATAAACGAAAAGATCAGTTTATTGCGATTAGAATGGTACCTGCTTTGTCAATATTTGATCGGGTCTTGCCATCGCGAGAGTTGTCTGAAGTTAATTATGTACTGATTGTACAGGGTTTTGCAGGTTGCTTGACCAAACAATTTCCTGCTAGCGCATGCGCATAGTGTGTTTCTATATACCATTTGTACAGAAAACGTATTGTGCGCATGCGCTAGCAGTAATTGTTTGGTCAAGCAACCTGCAAAACCCTGTACCAAAATTCTAATACATTTCCTCTAGAAAATATTTGCGCATGCGCGCTAACCCTTGGATCATGGACTACGTAATCAGATCAGAGATCGAGACTGAACATTAACCCTTTAGTTGCTAGGTTATTTTGGCGAAAATTCGACTTGCTCTAAACTGACAGTTTGTCTAGCAATTTTCTACAACACGCAGTACGCTAGCTGTTCCAAACTAGCACTGTTTTTACCTGGCAAGTCAAAGTTTACGACCATGTACTAAAATCTGAGTTGGCCACTCCCACTTCGGAACTGAAGCCACTTAAGTGCTGCGGCCTCGTCATTTTCCAGCTGATTTTGGTCTTCATTTAGCCCTGGTGACTGATATACAAAAACCTGGTGGTGTCCAGGTGAGCAAACAGCACAGTTTAGACCATATTCTATGCCAAAGTATGCATTTCCGGGCATCCTGAAGCCCTAAAAATGCCGAAAGCGGCGAGGGGCTCCGCCCCTTCGAACCCCGGGTTAAAGGGGGAACACCCCCCTTTAAAAATCCCCCCATTCTATATATTTTAGTGGGGAGGGCGCGGCGAAAAACAGTGGGTTTTTTCAGGTAAAGTTATCTTCTGCAATTAAACTTGATTTGACCTTTCTAGAGCACTTTTCACACTATTTATGACATTTAGAGTAGGTGGAGTCAATTATGACGCCTTAAGGCGTCAATAGCCTATAAAGGGTTAACCCTTTAAACACTAAATTATCTTGCTGAAATTTTAACCTCGTAAATGCTGACCACTTCTATCGTGAATATCTGGTGTGTCTTTTGTGCTACTGGTCTCAAATTTGCGTCCTTTTACGCCAGTGAGTAGCCGCAATTGCTCACACTCAAGTCGGTCGATATGCCCCTCCCACTTCGAAAGTGAAGCCGATAAAGTGCAGCGACCTCGTCAAATTTTGCTCAAAGTTAGCACTTTGGGGCTGGCTACTGAAAAGTACATGTAAATAGCAGTGGTTTTGGTCAATGTAAAATGTAGCCCAGATCATAGAGAATGCACAAAATGTGTATTCCGAGCACCCGAAGCCATAAAATGTCCAAATTTTCTTGGCAGCCATTTTGTTTTTCCTAAAATGTTGTGAAATTTGCATTGAAGCCATAGAAATGCCGAAGCCAATACGTTTAGCGCAGGGGGCGCACCGAAAACCGGTCAATTTTTTGTGGTTATTTGTATTCTTCAATTTGGCTTAATTTTGGGATATTTTAGCACTTTTTCATTAAATTATGCTGTCTGAAGTATGTATGACGCAAAATTGCGTCATTAGGGCTTAAAGGGTTAACAGAGGACTGAACACATTAGTTCATGAAGGTGACACTCTAAATAATAGTTAGACAGCGCATCCGAGGATCTACGCGATTTAGAAGCCCGAGAGCCGTTGCTATATAGCGTCCGAGCGTAGCGAGGGCGCTATGGTAACGGCGCGAGGGCTTCTACATCGCGTAGATCCGATTGGATGCACTGTCTAACTGATTTAGACCATAGCAACAGCAAACAGAAACGACGCGAACGACGAGCAAGGACACGCGAGCGTTGTAAAAATTATTCAGTAGAACTCCGCTCACAGAACCGTAATCTGCGCCGTGTGGTGGGATTCCACTATAGAGTCGCGGTAGTGGCGGGATTCCACTACGAGAAATAGAGACCCGCAGCTACGCAATCTGGTTGGTCAACATGGCTTAGCTGTGGTCTAATTATGTATTTTACTGACCTGTAAATGAAGCACTCAGTGACCTCAACAGTCTGCAGGTAGACCAGGACCTTGTGCCAGTCACCACACACGTACACACAGTCCTCGAGTCACACACAAGTTTCTTCCTTGGCGGGCGCGGGTATCGAGCATCACGTGATTAGAATAGACCACAGGCGCGCACAGGAAACCGCAAAGCAGCCACACATGCACAAGCAACAAGGAGCTTGACCGCTTTGAATTTAAGAGGAGAGGACTTCAAATTCTGTGAAAAATGTCTGAAGACGAAGATTATGAACAAGAGGAAGAATATTTAATCGCGTTTAAGAGCGGGAACAAGCTCGTGGCGGAGCAGCTACTGCCCAGCATACCAGAACCAGCTACCATCACGACAACGTTCAAGATGAGTGATTTATTCTCTAGTGCGATATCATTGGTCTCTCTGCTACACCTAGCTGCGTACTGGGGCTGGAGAAATATCATTACTGCGCTAGTATCTGTGTATAAGTGTGCCGCCAACTGCAAGGACAAGAAGGGACACATTCCACTGCATTATGCCGTCCGCAATGGACACCTCGAGGTGGTGAAATATTTCATTATTGAACTACATTGTGACCCTATGGACAAGAACAGTTTTGGCAGGACACCACTTCACTTTGCTTGTTACCATGGTAACCTCAACATTGCTCAGTATCTCATCAGAGAGGAACACTGTAACCCATCATGTGAGAACAATAGTGGCAGGACACCACTTCACTATGCTTGTCGCTATGGTCACCTCAACATTGCTCAGTATCTCATCAGAGAGGAACACTGTAACCCATCATGTGAGAACAATGATGGCGATACACCACTTCACTATGCTTGTCGTAAAGGTCACCTCAACATTGCTCAGTATCTCATCAGAGAGGAACACTGTAACCCATCATGTGAGAACAATAATGGCAGTACACCACTTCACTTTGCTTGTGCTAATGGTCACCTCAACATTGCTCAGTATCTCATCAGAAAGGAACACTGTAACCCATCATGTGAGAACAATGGTGGCTGGACACCACTTCACTATGCTTGTCACTATGGTCACCTCAACATTGCTCAGTATCTCATCAGAAAGGAACACTGTAACCCATCATGTGAGAACAATGATGGCTGGACACCACTTCACTGTGCTTGTCGCTATGGTCACCTCAACATTGCTCAGTATCTCATCAGAGAGGAACACTGTAACCCATCATGTGAGAACAATGGTGGCTGGACACCACTTCACTATGCTTGTCACTATGGTCACCTCAACATTGCTCAGTATCTCATCAGAGAGGAACACTGTAACCCATCATGTGAGGACAATGATGGCTGGACACCACTTCACTATGCTTGTCTACATGACCACGCCCACATTGTACAATATCTGTTATCGACTGGTCGAGTGAATCCACTGACTAAGAGCAAGTATGGCAATACTCCATTGTCCTTGGCTAGTGGCAAGTATGATATCATTAAACTATTTGAACCATTCGAAGAGTGCAGGACAGCCTTCCCAGTGCACACGTTCACTAAACTGATACTCACAGGAGACAGTGGAGCTGGTAAGACTACCATAACTGAACTCATCGTCTGCCTAGCAAGTTCTACAGCTGTACAGTGTGTCGCTGATGTTCAACGCTACACAGCAGGGATCGTTCCACACCACATCCAGAGTGAGCAGCTGGGCAACTTTGTCGTGTATGACTTTGCTGGACAGCAAGAATACTACTCGAGTCATGACGCCGTGCTTGAGCAAGTGATGCGAAGGTCAGCAGCCATGTTTCTCTGTGTGGTAGACCTGAGTGAGAGCGAGGAGAAGATCTGTGAGTCACTCCACTACTGGCTAAGCTTTATCGACAATGCCTGCAGCACAGCAGAGGGACGATCGCACGTGGTAATCATTGGTAGCCATGCCGACCTAGTCACGTCGTCGGTGGAGGAAAAGAGCTCGTTGTTGCAGACCATCATAGCTACCAGAAGAGTAAGACGGCAGGAGTATCTAGAATGCATTGCTATGGACTGTCGCAGAGCCAACACTGATGCTTCACGTCGTTTGATCGCCGCGCTCACCAACAGCCAGAAAGCCATCGCTGCCAGTCAGCCCGTCATCCACTACTATTCTCACGTCGTCTACGCGTTCCTTCGTACCAAGCTGAACGTGGTAGGCTGTACACTACACGATCTCGTATCTGCTGTCGCCAAGGAAAACGATTCTTCTCTCCCCAACGACCAATCTGTTCTTACAGATATCCTCGCCATGCTCAGCGATAGAGGTCTCATCCTCTTTATACACCATCCCCACTCCAGCTGGGTCATAGTGAAGACAGAAGCATTGCTAAACGAAATCAACGGAACACTGTTTGCTCCTGACCACTTCAAGGAGCATCGTGATCTTGCCAGCAACACTGGCATAGTACCCGTCTCTAACCTTCACAAAGTGTTTCCCGACTACAATTCAGAAATGCTCGTCGGATTTCTCAAATCATTGGATTTCTGTCGACCAGTGGACCCATCAGTGCTGCAGTATACTAACCTTCAGACCACACCCTCTCACTCCACAGCTGATCTCCTCTTCTTCCCTGGTCTCATTCAGTCAGAGCGACCAGACAGCCTCGTCCAGCAGTTAGGAGCACTAGAGTTTGGCTGGTGTCTGAAGTGTATGGATCCACACGAGTTCTTGAGCTCTCGTTTTCTTCATCTTCTCTTACTTTCCGTTGCCTATGAGTTCCCTCTAGCTAGTCGATTTAACCCTCGCTCAGCTATCAGTGGTCTCCAGCGCAAGTGTACAGTATGGAGGAATGGCATCTTCTGGATGGATAGCAAGAAAACCTGCACTGTGATACAGTTCCTTGACAACAACCGATGTGTGATGGTGGCTATGTCAAACACCAGTACGGTAGAGTATGCCAAGCTCCGTGGTTCTCTTTTAGCACTAATCCGTCACCTCCTGCATAATCATTCTCCAGCTCCAGAGGTGTGTGAGTTCCTCATCTCTCCCGACCTTGTCCGCCAGTACCCCATTGATACCATCCCTGACACTGACCTGTTCGACACGTGTGACGTTGCTCGATCCATTCTATTAAGCGATCCAGTTGTTGTCAGCCATGGAGATGGGTGTGGTCATCTTGAAACACAATCACTTCCCTTTGAGCCTTACCACCTCCTTGCTCCCTCTTACGTCTCTCAACTGTTCAATCCTAAAATGGCTGACCAGCCAGTTCCTGGTCCTCTCCTCCAGGAGGTAAAGCAGTTCTATCGTCAACTCGAAGGATCTCTGGAAAATGTCAGTGAATTAAGAAATCATCTGGACAAGCTGAGTTTGTTCGCTGGCAGTAATCCTCTGGTGAGTAGTGTTTCTGTACTAGAGCATGTGATGGTAGTAATGTTTCTCTGGTGTGTACAGGAGGTGGCTGGGTTGAAGATGGAAGACCTACCAAGTGATCCACCCACAGCTGCTGGTAGCTCCAGTACCCTCAGTGAGTCACACGTGTACACAAGTTGTGACAGTGGTACTCCTCTATACAGGTATTGATGACCTGTTTGAGGTAAAGATGAAGTTGAAGAATCTCAATGACTGGCAGTCTCTAGGTCTAGCCCTGGGGTTGCTATACCCCACACTAAAGAGGATGGAGGACGAGCAGCGTGGAGCCATTGAGAAGTGCAAGACAGAGATGATAGCTGCTTGGCTACAGCAGCAGGATAATGTGTGTAAGAATGGTGTCCCTTCGTGGGCCGTGCTTAGAAAAGCTCTGGAGAATATTGGAGAGAATCAACTAGCCAGCAGTGAGCTTATGATTGTGAGTTAGAGCTACTAGTGTATTGGACTGGTACTGTGTCAGTTGTCTCTCATACAGGACTAGGAGGAGTTACCAGTTAGTGACCCAGTTAGCATTGAATATCATTGTTGCAGTTTTCACTAAAAATTATTTCATACATTAAAAAATGGCTCTTCAACACATTATAATCTCCTGACAGAGGAGTATTCAGTTAGTGAGAGGAGACAGAATGATAGAATGGCAGATGAGCCCAGCACAGCATTGTATGAGCCCTGACCAAACCGAGGCAATAGACCATTGGGCAGCAGATGGAGGAGGATCAGAGGAACGGAGAGAGAGAAGGAACTACCAGTCCATAGACACCGTATGAAGACAATCTGACCAGGTATGGCAGCTACTAGGAGAACCAACTCAGCAACTCGAGCTAAAGAGAGAGAGAGGTGTTGATGCTATTTATGTGTACATGAAATTAAAATTTATTTGGAATACCTGTCAGTTCAAGTTGAGTTGGTGAGGTTGCTAGCAGTAACTGAGAGAGTGTGGTCCATGATGAGATACAGTAGAGAGTGATGGAGGAGAGAGGGTGCTAGGAAGAGCCCGGCTGATCTAGGGATGATGAGACCATCAGGTTGAGCTAACAACATAACACATGACATGAGAGAGATGACGACTGCCTCATCCAGACCGAGAGGGAGGGATAGAGAGAACGCAAGGAGACAGCTGGTGTTAGCAATAAGAGGGAGGAATGTGTTGGAGAGCTTGAGCTAAGAGAGGAGGGAAGAAGAGAGAGAGAGAGAGATGGAGGGAGAGAGAAAAATGAGGGAAGGAGAGAGAAGGAGGGCGGGCAAGAGAGAGAGATGTGATGACTGCAGTGGTGATGGAGGGCACTTACTGAGACTGTCTTGAGAGCCATAGCTACACACACATAAGCGATAGTGTAGACTAGAGTACAGGGTAATGGAGAGGCTGAGAGAGGGTGAGTGAGATAGTGTGTGGGTGAGCTGTACCTGTATCAAGGTCCTCTGGTAGATTATTCCTCTCAGCTAGAACAGACCAACCACTAACACCAGCTAGTACCAGGAACCTATTAGTGTTGGGCAATAATATGATAATCGTGATAATCGTGATATTTTCAGTGATGATAATCAAATCGTCAGGATATTTTGTTATCGTGATTATCGAGAATCATGATAATCATGATTATCGTGATAATTAGCTTATGTAGTCTTTAAATATGCTTGCAAAGATGAACATTTGGACACATTTAGAGGGCAAGAGCAAGTATTGTAATGATATTCATTGTAATACTCCCGTTACTTATTATAGTATGATAATCGTGATAATCGTGATAATTTGTACACGATAATCGTCTTTCACTTTTTTTTTTCTATATCGCCCACCACTAGAACCTATAGAGAGAGGGAACAAGACACATGTGAGTCACTCTAGAACTCGGGCTATGAGCTCACAGGAGTACTGACTGTGCCTCCCACTGCAGGTGTGGGCAGTCCCACCTGAACCTCTAGTGGGCACAGCCAGTGCTGCTACATCAGTGCATTAATACAACACACTAGGAAGATGGAGAGGGAGCTAGTGCACTAGCTAGAGAGAGGGAGAGGGAGGGGAGGGGAGGGAGAGAGAGAGAGAGAGAGAGAGAGGGAGAGAAATTAAAGAGGGTGAGCGAGTTAAGGAGTGGGTGTGGTGTGGGTGTGGTTGCCTCACTCTCAGTGCTGCTAGTAGTCCAGTGAAGCATCCTCCAATGGCAGCTGTCAGGTGCAGGAACACAGACGGCATCAGTGATCGGAACGCTATCATCACAGCAAAGAATATGGCGGACAACACCACAGCCCAGGTCAGTATGATACCCCTGGACAGAGAAGAGAGAGAGATACTTAGTCACTAGGAGTCTGAAAGCAACAATCATTTCTAACACAATAATATTAGCTAGCTAGAATGTTAGTCCTAGCCACACCCACCAAGCCATGACCTGTAGTGTAGCCTCTATCCTCCAGTCAGTACCAAAGTCAGTGAGATGGTGAAGCAGCAACACACCGAGTGCCTTGATGATCTGAAGAGAAACAGTGCGGCAAAACATATCTGATACACTCACTCACTCACCCACTCACTCACTCACTCACTCACCCACCCACTCACCCACTCACTCACCCACTCACTCACCCACTCACCCACTCACTCACTCACTCACCTCAATAGGTACAAACTCTGGCTGTAACAGATAGAACAAGCCAGCAATACTGAGCAGTGCTATTGGTAGATATGACACAGCTGTCTTCCCCTCTGATGGAGCTACTGATGGAAGACACTGCAGCATGAAGACACCAGTACTAGCACACACCAACACTGAGGGAGGGAGGGAGATGGAGGGAGGGAGGGAGGGAGGGAGATGGAGGGAGGGAGGGAGAGAGAGAGAAAGAGAGGGTAGGAGAAAATAGAGGGAGAAAAGAGGGAAGGGAGGAAGAGGAAAGGAGGGAGGAAAGAGGGAGGGATGGAGAAGGAGAGGGAGAAAGAGAGTATGGGAGGTGGGAGAGAGAGAGATAGTGAGTGAGTGAGTGAGTGAGTGAGTGAAGGAGTGAAGGAGTGAGTTGAGGGTAAGGGAGTGGGTGTGTGATCAGTGAGCGATCAAGGGAGAGAGATTGCTGAGAGATACTCAGCTACTAGTTATAGAGTGGTACACTCACTGGCTAGGTTAGCAGGTGATGAAGGAGCTTGTGACACGAGTGAGATGGTGTGTGAGATGACGAATGGAGTAGAGAGACACACCCCCACACCAAACATCATGAAGAGAAGGAGGAGAGAATGTCATGATCATGATCAAGGGTCTGTACTAACTGGTTTCAGCTTGATAGGAGCTGGTAGTGTGTTGGTATGGAGGACAGCTATACCAGAGAGGAGGAGACCAGCATTGCTCATGATGGAGAATGGTGATGAGAGGGATGGAGTGGGCAGCAGGTAAGCTAGCTTGAGGACATGGATACACAGGCACAGTATAGTGTGAGGGAGAGGGACACGCCCAATGGAGTGTAACCTGGAGACCAAAGGAAGCTATGGTTGAGCAATATACGATTTGCTGTCATCTTGCAATGCTGAAGTGATAAGTGTAGAGTGTCACCTTCATGCACTAATGTGTTCAGTCTCTGATCATCCTCCATCGTGTGAATAAAGACAACAGTGACTACAGAGACTGAACACATTAGTGCATAAATGTGACACTCTACACCCTTCACTACATCATTGTAAGAAGCCTACAAATTTCTCTCTCTCTTACCTGATGCAGAGTAGAGGGTGTGATTGTACTGGAAACTAGCTGGCTGGCACCAAGATGGCGGTCTGTCAAATAAATCCATTCCTTTTCCCTCGTGACCCAGCTGAGCCAACAACAAGAAATCAAAACATCGTCCGCCATTACAAGTGAGCCTACCTGGTCTCCTGTGCTCTGCAATACAGCTCCGCTAGATATCCTTTGAGCCATGACTCCCTCGTGGAGATACGGGTGTGTAATATTTAGAATAACACAGCCACACCTCCTCAAACCACTACGCGCGCGCGCGCGCGGGACATTTGAATGTACTCGAGACAAGAAGTGTCAAGAACCATACAGTACCAGTGTTTGCAAATCACAAAAAAAAAAAAATCCGGTCCAGACATAAACAGCAAAACAAATATTGTATACAAGAGATTGTAATTGGCATCCCTTCTCTCAACCAAATGGGAAAGACCCTACTCCAGAACGTGTTCTGACCTGGATCCGATGTTGTCTATCATTCTCACTCCTTCGGTCCTCCATCCGGTGCATTCGTGGGTATCATCAAAGTGTGGTCTTCCAATCAGGGTGTGCTTGTCACCTCCGATAGATGTGGTCAATTCAGAGTCCAGCTTGTGAACTATTGTTTCACATTTTCTATCTTATTCGCCCTGAGCTAAAATCTGTATTATTATCACCACTACTTTATTATCATTAAAAAAGTTTTAATTTCACTCCAAAAGTATCTGTTTATGAAACCACATTGTTAATAAATAATTAATAATTATTAATAATAATTATGTAGTAGTGTCAAGTGTCCATCATCTGTGTATAGTAATCATCGTCTAGTTGGACTCCTTTAGGAAGGGTCTTGGAGCTGCCAGCTGCAGATGACGTATTGGACTGATGCTGGTTACGTGCGGAGGATTTGTTCAAGTTGCGAGTGGATCGCTTGCTGTCTGTTGTCGAGTTATCTCTCACGGGTAAAGCACCACGTCCAGGTGCTGTTACTGAGTAGCCATTTTGATCAAGGAACTCGGGTGGAGGAGGGATTATGTCACCACCTCCATCCTCTTCCTCATTTGTCTCCATTTCTGGCGGTCTCTCGGTCACTCCAACTCGTCTCTTTCGATCCACTCTTCCTCTAGACAAGTTGCTCTTTATATTACCAGCTAACCAAGGCACTCGATCCTTCAAACTCTTAGGCTCAGTTGCTGTCTCCTCCTTTTCTTCCTCTTTCTTATCTTCTTTTGACTCCTCCTGCTGTTCCTCAGGCATGTCAGCTCTTGCTTCTCGCATCATTCTCTCTGCTGCTTTTCTCTTCTCACTAGCATCTACTGTCTCTGTGCTGACAGCTGCTTTTGGGTCCTTTCGTAAAGCTACTAGTTCAGCTGCTTGTGATGCAATGTCCTTCAGTACTTCCTGCTGGCTCTGTTTCTTCAAGAGTGCCTCAGCAGGCGCCATTTTTCTTCTCTTACGAGAATGATTCTCTGAAATCGCTTTCTGAAAAAAAGAGATAAAATACAAGGATTAACAATGCTTTCGTCTTCACTTACTTTCCAGTTTGCAATGAAAGTTTTGAAAAAAGCAAAAAATGTTGATGGTTCAGTTTTCGGGCTCTCACAGAACATGAGACAAGCTTCACGATATGCATCCTTCATTTTAAGATGAGCATTAGTGAGTTTATTGATCTTCTTCACTGCTTGCTTATAGAAACTGTATTGCAGAAGTTAAGGTCACAAAAATAAAAGGACAGTGCAAAATTTTGATTAGGCCCCTCAAAAATTTCTCAATCCGAAAAATTTTATATCTACAATATTGCTAGTTAGTGCATACATGCATGTGTGTGTAAAGGAGGATATGAAAAGTATGAAGTTGTGTGCATCTCGCTGCTGTTCCTCCTCCACAACCTTCAGACCCTGTTGGAGTGTCTCGAAATCACCATCCACTGTCTCCAAGGAAACTAATAACAATAAAAAGACAAGACGTAAAACATAAACAACACCAATAGTTACACATTATGAAAAATTAGTTCAGAATTACAAAAAATGTAGCTGGACAAAAATTGAATTCCAAGATACATCAAGTGGTATCTTGACATGTATGGTGTAACTATCAGACCATACTGCAGCTAATACTCACAGTATCCTCATTATGAATCGTACCTTCACAAGCTTCACTGATGCTGAGGTCCTCGTAGAAGGACAGTACATTGGGATATAGGGTCTCTACAATATGAGTGATGTAGTTTAGTAGAGTCTGCTTTCTGTCTTGGGTCTTGGTGTCCAATAACTACCACCAAGATATCAAACTATTAAAATGTAACAATTTTCTAGTTATACCTTTTCCAGTGACTCCAGTTTGAACCCGTATGCTAAGCCACGCCTCTTGCTGTTCATATAGTTGCCGAATGCAAGAATAATCTATGATAGAGAGACACACACACACATTGATGCAAGTTAGAACACAGGAGTGTGAGTGATAGTGAGCTGTCTCACTTCAAATGCTTTCTTTAGTCTGGGACTTCTGAAGATTGATAATGACGCCTTCAATACTGCATTGACTTTCTACATAATACACAATAAGATAATCATTATTACTTGAGATAATGTATACTGTCAACATAATTATACTTTTAACGTAAAAAAAATTGAAAATGCAAAAAATTATACACGAAATATTTATGAGTAATGTGGTGTATCGTCATCACTCACTGGTTGTGTGGTGCAGAGCAGTTCATCAAATGTTCCCATGTAGAACATGATGGATAACCTCTGCTCTAGTCGAGGTATCCTAGCAAGCTAGAGCAGTAAATGAAAAGTGCTTATACAGATATTTCAAGAGGTCACTAACCTGGTACAGAAATTCCTCAGATTCACCAAACTCATCTCTTCGATCAGAATTTTTAGCAAGTGTGTCCCTCTATTGCAAAAGAATAATCAGATAAGGGTACTTGTGACTGCGAGTGTGTGAACCTCTTTCTCCTGTGGAACAATCTGCAGTAGTAGCTCACAGTGTTCTGACAGCAGTCCATCGAGGTCAGTGTTGAGTATGAACTGAGCGATGTATGATGGATCGAGACGAATACGCCGTTTAGCAAACACTGCAACAGAGAGTTGTTCAAATAATAAATAGAAATACAACAGTGCAGGGTACGTGATCACTCTTTGTTTTCACATCTATTCAAACTGCTGTCTCTGTGTATGTACAGTATTGCCTGTATGACCACACCCACTGACCTATTCCTCGCTGTCGTTTGTTATCAAACAGGTCCAAATGAACTATCTTAACATCACCTGTGAACACACACACTCCATTACGTGAAGAGCCATCATAAAGGTGAGCTTACATACCGTCTGTTTCAACACGGCTCTGCTTAGCTACGAATCTCTTCGTTTGAAAGAGTGCTTCAAATTCTGAGAAGTCCACTTCTTCAACAATGGTCTCATCATTCATATCCTACAGTGAGTGTATACCAAAAATCATCAATATTTTGGTCGATCATCCTCCATCGTGTGAATAAAGACAACAGTGACTACAGAGACTGAACACATGAAGGTGACACTTTACACTATTCACTTAAGGCCTCGTGTAATCACTATCTTAACCATCTATGTTAGCTGCTATTGTGAGCCTTTACCTGAAATACAGTGTGCTCAGCATTACGGATCGGGACCCAGTTCAACATAGGTAGAGGGACGTTTGGTACATATGGTTTCTTTAGTAGTGACCCCATGCCAGGTAAGGGAGGAGGGACTGGTATACCTAGAGAGAGGGAGGGAGGGATAGAGGGAGAGATAGAGAGGGAGGGAGGGAGGGAGAGAGAGGGAGGGAGGGAGAGGGTAAGAGAGGGAGGGAGAGAGAGAGAGAGAGAGAGAGGGAGGGAGAGAGAGAGAGAGAGAGGGAGGGAGAGAGAGAGAGGAAGGGAGGGAGAGAGAGAGAGATTGGAGAGAGAGAGATTGAGAGAGATATGAATAAAGTTTAAAAGTTAGAGTAGGCAATCAAATATCTCTCACTAACCTGTTCCTAGTTCTCCTAGTACAGGAGGCAGTGGAGGTGGTGCTGGTATATTCGAAGGCACAGCTACATTGTCTGTTTCCTCTTCCTCTTCTTCGTCATCTTCTCCTATCTTCTCCCCAGGTGGCGCTGCCTTGGTAGTGCTGGTCTCTGCTCCATTCTCAGCAGCAGCAACCTTCACCTCAGCAATATCATCAACGTTCATCTTCTCAACTTGGCTCAGCATCACTCTCAGCTTCTCTTGATTTGCCTTCACTGACATATTCTCTTCCTAAAATCATTAAAAATATCATTACTATGCAAAAATAATTGCATTAAACCACAATTTTCAGTAACCACACAACTTTCAAATTAAAAATATTAATTTAAAAATAATATGTTTAGTACTCACTATTAGTTCAGCTATCTTATCCTTTAGCTCCACGGTGTGTGTGTGGTAGCGCTTGTTGACCTCCCGGAGCTGGTCAAGCTGCTTCAACTGAGCCTGCACAAGAACGAAATAGCTAATAACAAGAAAAAATAATCGAAACAGTCAGATCACCTCCAGTTCAATGATCTCTTCTCTTAGTGTGGAGAGTTTGGATTTTTGACGACTGCACTTTTCCTTTAACTGTATTAGGCAAAAACCATCGTACTTGAATGTTAGTATAATTAATTATTTTCAAGTTAGTGAATTTTCTGACCTTTGCAGTTTTCTCGTAGTAGTTGTCACGTTCAATTGTGACCTCTCTGAGTTGGGCTATAGTCTCGTTCACCTGAACCACAAGTCATTAAACAGTTATCACTCACACACTCTATCTCTCTCATTTGTATGCTATAAGCTTCAACTTTATAACATGTAACATAGAATAAGTTCAAACTGATAGTGATCAAAAAAGTAACAGGAACAAGTAAAGTTTGAAAGAATTATTTAAAAAAACCTGAAAAGCTTTATTAAAAAATCCTGAAAAGTGTAGGGATGACTCTTAAAAAAGGAAAGGAACAAGATGGGATGATGCTTGCAAAAGTAAAGGAACAAGATGGAATAATGCTTGCAAATGTAAAAGTCCCAAGTATCCATCAGCGGCTTGAAGGAGGACACAGTCCGATGGAGTAATTGACGGTTGTAAATAACTAGAGGTATCTGTGTTTAGGAGGATGCAGTCCGATGAAGTAATTGACTGTTGTAATAACTATAGAGGTATCTGTGTTTGGAGGACGCAGTCCGATGAAGTACTTGACGGTTGTAAATAACTAGAGGTATATGTGTTTAGGAGGACGCAGTCCGATGAAGTACTTGACAGTTGTAAATATGCTGCAGGTAGCTGTGTTTGGAGGACGCAGTCCGATGAAGTAATTGACGTTTGTAAAGGTATAGGAAGAGGATTCCGCATTAGTTATTTGCACGTTGTCGCAGCAAGCCACTGATGTAGGGATACTTGGGACTTTTACATTTGCAAGCATTATTCCATCTTGTTCCTTTACTTTTGCAAGCATCATCCCATCTTGTTCCTTTCCTTTTTTAAGAGTCATCCCTACACTTTTCATTTTTTTAAATAAAGCTTTTTACTTTACTTGTGCTATAAGCTTCAACTTTATTTTCTCTTCCCTTGAAGCAGACAGCTTATAGTGACTAACCTCTTCCTTCAGAGCCTGGTTTCTCCCTCGTGCTAGCACCAGGTCATCCATTATCTGTTGTACATCAGTGTAATTTCTCTCCCACTCTCTCAACTCATGAATGATTCTCTCATCCTGGTTGCTTCGAAGTGTCTTCAAAGAAACAACAAAAATTTAAAAAATGAACAAAATCAAAAATATTTTTTACTTGTTCGATTTCCGGTACTGAAAAGCCAGCATCCACAAACTCATACTGATGGAACACTCTGGCGCTGGGCCCTGGAGCCGTTTGAACCACTGTATTGATGAACCGCAGAGCCTCCGCCTACATCACCATAGTAACAGGTAAACAACTGCTAAAAAATGTATTCTTAAATTTAGAGTTTGTGCAGACTTTCTTTTGAAAAATCATGTATTTTCTGATTCTTTTGTACCTGGTATATTGGATTGACAGGCTCGTATGTTAGAGAGAGGACAAGCATTTGGAATCGCTTCGGCTCATCGGCTACTGTTCTAAGATAATCGAATGCCTGTAGCACCTTGCCCTGTCCTCCTGGAGCTAGCAGTACTAAGGTGAGTAGCTGAGGAGACCAGAGCAAATATAAACAAAATTTTTGCAGAAGCACAGTGTTCCGCACCTTGAGAATGAGTATTGTGATCTTGTGGTGTCGTGATGTGAGGCAGTGAGCTAGTGTACATAGACTAGGCTCATAGCTTAGTACTGCAATGAATCCACTCTATAGTGATGATGGTGTAATCATGATATTACTGTGATGTGAGAGAGATTCATACCCTGTGATTCATGAGAGCTCTCACACACAGCAAGCTGAGATACAGAGTGGTCTATGAAGAGAGAGAGAGAGAAAAGAGATAGAGAAATGTAGGACAGACAGACAGACAGACAGACAGACAGACAGACAGACCAACAGGAATCATTGAATAGAGATGTATAGATGCATACTTACACTGTTTCTGTCCAGGACACGATATTTTCGAGTTTTCTTTCTGAGGACAGGATTAGGATGCAGAAGGAGGTCCCTCACCAGATCCATCAGAGCAACATGGCCGTGGTTAGGCAGACCAACAAACTCTGACACCCAACTATAGAAAAAAATTACACTTTGACTTCAATTTGAGTTCACCCAGTAAAAATAATTCCCTCACAAAGTGTCGGTAATTTTTGTCTTACCTGACACTAGTGCTTGTCCTAATATCCACTTCAAGTTCTTTGAGGACTGTTGCTAATGGCTGGAGTTGATTCAGTAGCTTCGATTTCACTTTCTTTTCCTTCAGTGCTGGCTGAGCATGTCTGACTAACTGCTCCACATAATATACACTAGAGGCACCCTCACGCATTTCATGCTGAGAGAGGAGGGGAGGGAGAAAAAGAGAGAGGGAGGGAGAAAAAGAGAGAGGGAGGGAGAAAAAGAGAGAGGGAGGGAGAAAAAGAGAGAGGGAGGGAGGGAGGGAGGGAAGGAGGGGGAGGGAGGGCAACAGAAATGACAGTAGCAATAATTCTTTGCTTTCAAACTACCTGAGCACAGATGAGACTCCATTTTTGCTCTCTGCTCATTCTGTTCATCTCGACAACCTTCTCCGGACCAAGGTCCATTTTCACCTGTAGTGAGGAAAATACAACAGTGCTCGTTATTAGTCACCTGTGCAAGGACAAGTGCCACAATACTAGTGAGATAGTTAAAAGTCAGTTTACATGCTTACCATTAGTTCATTGTACAAAGCGCTCAGTATCCCATCACTCGGCAGAGGTCTCTTCGTCATTAACAGCAGCTGGAGACGCACATAAAGGTGGTTAAAAATCAACTTGAAAAATTATTTGTAATCACCTTTCACTTCTTTTGGACCGCTGATGATCCTCAGTATCTTTAGTCCCCTTCGCAACATTGCTTGCCTGCTTAAATCTCTCCAGCGCAGAGCAGAAACGCTGTTTTGGCGCTCGACAGCAGCTTTGTAGCTAGCTTAGGCTGAGCACTACTGCCATAAAAAGCCCAACTCTGCTTTAGATTCTAAACCATGAAATTGGTGTGACTTTCAGACCTTGCTATACTCGCTACCTTGCAGCTCACAGTGTTCTGACAGCAGTCCATCGAGGTCAGTGTTGAGTATGAACTGAGCGATGCATGATGGATCGAGATGAATACGCCGTTTAGCAAACATTGCTTAGAGGCTCATTGCTATGAGAGAGAGAGAAAGAGAGAGAGAGAGAGAGAGAGAGAGAGAGAGAGAGAGAGATAGAGAGAGAGAGAGAGAGAGAGAGAGAGAGAGAGAGAGAGAGAGAGAGAGAGAGAGAGAGAGAGAGAGAGAGAGAGAGAGAGGTGAGTCAGTGTCTACCACTCCCATTACTCACATATTATCATATCCTAGTGAGTGTGCTATCAGTACAGCTAGTACACACAGCACCAGTACTCCTACAAACCTGCACACACAGACACACTGAGGTAGAGAGGAGCAGGCTAAGTTGAGCAATGGAGCTTATGTTCTCCCAGCCACCACTGCCATCATGATGGCTCCTGGCAGCAGACCTAACACACTGAGAGCATTGTACTGGAAACCAGCTGGCTGGTACCAAGATGGTGGTCTACAACAAGAAAGAACGCCATTACAAGTGAGCAGCTACCATAAGCTACTGGGATCAAGCACACACGACCAGGCTGTGCTGCTACCATAAGCTACTGGGATCAAGCACACACGACCAGGCCGTGCTACTACCATAAGCTACTGGGATCAAGCACACACGACCAGGCCGTGCTACTACCATAAGCTACTGGGATCAAGCACACACGACCAGGCTGTGCTGCTACCATAAGCTACTGGGATCAAGCACACACGACCAGGCTGTGCTGCTACCATAAGCTACTGGGATCAAGCACACACGACCAGGCTGTGCTGCTACCATAAGCTACTGGGATCAAGCACACACGACCAGGCTGTGCTGCTACCATAATTAAGCTACTGGGATCAAGCAAGCTGTGCTGCTACCATAAGCTACTGGGATCAAGCACACACAACCAGGCTGTGCTGCTACCATAAGCTACTGGGATCAAGCACACACGACCAGGCTGTGCTGCTACCATAAGCTACTGGGATCAATAATTACAATTATTCTAATTTTCTCAGTAATAAGAAAAGTCACCTCGTTTTTCATGCTATCGATAGAAGTTACACGCTCTAGCTGCAAGCACAAATAGCACTTAGATTGAACTGTAAAATTCTGCTATTGGTTGCTGGAAAAGTTGTTCTTTATCGTAATAAAGCAGGCTATAACTAGGAACGACTGAAGAGTGGGCAGAATTATCGCCCTACCTTATAGAGCATTACCTTCATGCACTAATGTGTTCAGTCACTGTTGTCTTTATTCACACGATGGAGGATGATCAGAGACTGAACACATTAGTTCATGAAGGTGACACTCTAATTATGTGTTTTACTGACCTGTAAATGAAGCACTGATGAAGGTGATGAGGAAGGTGGACACTATGACCTCAACAGTCTGTGAACTAGGTAGACCAGGAACAGCCCAACCAAGAAGCCGACTACTTATTATTAGCCATAATGTTCCAGTCACCATGTGCACACACAATTTTTTTGGGCGGACGCAGGTATCGAGCATCACGTGATTAGAATAGACGACAGGCACGCACAGGAAACCACAAAGCATTCGCAAAGCCACACAAGCAACAAGGACTCAAGGAGCTTGACTGCTTTGAATCTAAGAGGAGAGGACTTCAAAAAATGGCTGGAGGAAAACAAGACAAGGAACACTGTAACCCATCATGTGAGGACAATGATGGCTGGACACCACTTCACGATGCTTGTTTCTTTAACAACGCCCACATTGTACAATATCTGTTATCGACTGGTCGAGTGAATCCACTGGTCGAGTGCAAGCACAAATAGCACTTAGATTGAACTTTTAAATTCTGCTATTGGTTGCTGGAAAAATTGTTCTTTACCGTAATAAAGCAGCCTATAACTAGGAACGACTGAAGAGTGGGCGGAATTACCGCCCTACCTTATAGAGCATTACCTTCATGCACTAATGTGTTCAGTCACTGTTGTCTTTATTCACACGATGGAGGATGATCAGAGGCTGAACACATTAGTTCATGAAGGTGGCACTCTAATTATGTGTTTTACTGACCTGTAAATGAAGCACTGATGAAGGTGATGAGGAAGGTGGACACTATGACCTCAACAGTCTGTGAACTAGGTAGACCAGGAACACCCCAATCAGACCAACCAAGAAGCCGAGTCCGATTACCCAGCGAAGGACCATGTGCCAGTCGAGTCTTTACCCCAAGTTGGTTACCCGCCTTGGCGCGCGCGCGCGCGGATATCGAGCATCACGTGATTAGAATAGACCACAGGCGCGCACAGGAAACCACAAGCATTCGCAAAGCAGCCACACACGAGGCCACACAAGCAACAAGGACTCAAGGAGCTTGACCGCTTTGAATCTAAGAGGAGAGGACAGCGAAAAATGTCTGAAGAAAAAGATTATGAACAAGAGGAAGAATATGTAATCGCGTTTAAGAGCGGGAACAAGCTCGTGGCGGAGCAGCTACTGCCCAGCATACCTGAACCAGCTACCATCACGACAACGTTCAAGATGAGTGATTTATTCTCTAGTGCTATATCATTGGTCTCTCTGCTCCACCTAGCTGCGTACTGGGGCTGGAGAAATATCGTAAATGTGCTAGTATCTGTGTATAAGTGTGCCCCCAACTGCAAAGACGAGTATAGATTCATTCCACTGCATTATGCCGCCCTCAATGGACACCTCGAGGTGGTGAAATATTTCATTGTTGAACTACATTGTGACCCTATGGACAAGAACAAGTTTGGCACTACACCACTTCACTATGCTTGTCACCATGGTCACCTCAACATTGCTCATTATCTCATCAGAGAGGAACACTGTAACCCATCATGTGAGAACAATGATGGCTGGACACCACTTCACTTTGCTTGTCGCGATGGTCACCTCAACATTGCTCAGTATCTCATCAGAGAGGAACACTGTAACCCATCATGTGAGAACAATGATGGCTGGACACCACTTCACTTTGCTTGTCGCGATGGTCACCTCAACATTGCTCAGTATCTCATCAGAGAGGAACACTGTAACCCATCATGTGAGAACAATGTTGGCTGGACACCACTTCACTTTGCTTGTATTGATGGTCACCTCAACATTGCTCAGTATCTCATCAGAGAGGAACACTGTAACCCATCATGTGAGAACAATGTTGGCGATACACCACTTCACTTTGCTTGTATTGATGGTAACCTCAACATTGCTCAGTATCTCATCAGAGAGGAACACTGTAACCCATCATGTGAGAACAATATTGGCTGGACACCACTTCACTATGCTTGTCGCTATGGTCATCTGAACATTGCTCAGTATCTCATCAGAGAGGAACACTGTAACCCATCATGTGAGAACAATAATGGCTATACACCACTTCACGATGCTTGTATCTTTGACCACGCCCACATTGTACAATATCTGTTATCGACTGGTCGAGCGAATCCACTGACTAAGAACAAGTATGGCGTCACTGCATTGTCCTTTGCTAGTGGCAACTATGATATCATTAAACTATTTGAACCATTCGAAGAGTGCAGGACAGCCTTCCCAGTGCACACTTTCATTAAACTGATACTCACAGGAGACAGTGGAGCTGGTAAGACTACCATAACTGAACTCATCGTCTGCCTAGCTAGTTCAACAGCTGTAGAGTGTGTCGCTGATGTTCAACGCTACACAGCAGGGATCGTTCCACACCACATCCAGAGTGAGCAGCTGGGCAACTTTGTCGTGTATGACTTTGCTGGACAGCAAGAATACTACTCGAGTCATGACGCCGTGCTCGAGCAAGTGATGCGAAGGTCAGCAGCCATGTTTCTCTGTGTGGTAGACCTGAGTGAGAGCGAGGAGAAGATCTGTGAGTCACTCCACTACTGGCTAAGCTTTATCGACAATGCCTGCAGCACAGCAGAGGGACGATCGCACGTGGTAATCATTGGTAGCCATGCCGACCAGGTCACGTCGTCGGTGGAGGAAAAGAGCTCACTGCTGCACACCATCATAGCTACCAGAAGAGTAAGACGGCAGGAGTATGTAGAGTGCATTGCTATGGACTGTCGCAGAGCCAACACTGATGCTTCACGTCGTTTGACCACCGCGCTCACCAACAGCCAGAAAGCCATCACTGCCAGTCAGCCCGTCATCCACTACTATTCTCACGTCGTCTACGCGTTCCTTCGTACCAAGCTGAACGTGGTAGGCTGTACACTACACGATCTCGTCTCTGCAGTCGCTAAGGAAAACGATTCTTCTCTCCCCAACGACCAGTCTGTTCTTACAGATATCCTCGCCACGCTCAGCGATAGAGGTCTCATTCTATTTATACACCATCCCCACTCCAGCTGGGTCATAGTGAAGACAGAAACATTGCTAAACGAAATCAACGGAACACTGTTTGCTCCTGACCACTTCAAGGAGCATCGTGATCTTGCCAGCAACACTGGCATAGTACCCGTCTCTAACCTTCACAAAGTGTTTCCCGACTACAACTCAGAAATGCTCGTCGGATTTCTCAAATCATTGGATTTCTGTCGACCAGTGGACCCGTCAGTGCTGCAGTATACTAACCTCCAGACCACACCCTCTCACTCCACAGCTGATCTCCTCTTCTTCCCTGGTCTCGTTCAGTCAGAGCGACCAGACAGCCTCGTCCAGCAGCTAGGAGCACTAGAGTTTGGCTGGTGTCTGAAGTGTATGGATCCACATGAGTTCTTGAGCTCTCGTTTTCTTCATCTTCTCTTAATTTCTGTTGCCTATAAGTTCCCTCTAGCCCGTCGATCTAACTCTCGCTCAGCTATCAGTGGTCTCCAGCGCAAGTGTGAAATATGGAGGAATGGCATCTTCTGGAGGGACGACAACAACACTTATACTGTGATAGAGCTCCTTGACAACAACCGATGTGTGATGGTGGCTATGTCGTACACAGTAGAGTATGCCAAGCTCCGTGGTTCTCTTATAGCACTAATCCGTCACCTCCTGCACAAGCATTCTCCAGCTCCAGAGGTATGTGAGTTCCTCATCTCTCCCGACCTTGTCCGCCAGTACCCCATTGATACCATCCCTGACACTGACCTGTTCGACATGTGTGACGTTGCTCGATCCATCCTACAACGCAAGCCAGTTGTCCTCAGCCATGGAGATGTTCATCGTTGCCTTAAAACACAGTCACTTCCCTTTGAGCCTTACCACCTCCTTGCTCCCTCTTACGTCTGTCAACTGTTCGATCCTAACATGGCTGACCAACCAGTTCCTGGTCCTCTCCTCCAGGAGGTAAGACAGTTCTGTCATCAGACTAAGATGAAACAACTAGTGTTAGAGGAACTGAGAGAGCATCTTGATGAGCTGAGTCTGTTCGCTGGCAGCAATCCTCTGGTGAGCAGTGTTGCTGTACTGTAGCATGTGATGGTAGTAATGTTTCTCTGGTGTGTACAGGAGGTGGCTGGGTTGAAGATGGAAGACCTACCAAGTGAGGACATTGGTCTATCCAATGCTGCTACTTTCAGCAAAAGTGAGTTACACAAAATAATCATCCACATAGTGAAGTGATAGTATTGTTATCTACATGTAATACAGGTAGTCCTGATCTCTCAGTGAAGCATCTTCTCACAGCATGTAAGAGTGTTACTGACTGGTACACACTTGGTATACACCTGGACCTCACTACAAGCCAGCTGAATGACATTCAAGTGACCTACCATGCTCATGGAGTCAACAGACTAAAGACCGAGATGTTTATTGTTTGGTTAAAGAGCTCTCCTGATGCATCTTGGACTGACCTGATCACAGCTTTGAGGGCCATGGATGAGAACACCATTGCCAGTGAGATTCAAGCAGGTAACATGAGAATACAGTAGACACTAGACAATCTGAAGCCACAACATTCAGTTATGAATATCATTTATTTTACATGTTTGTTAGTGCATTCATGAATCTCATTATATTCACTGACTGGGTAATACATGTACATGTAGGTTATAAACCGAGGTAGAGGTGTATATGGGAATTTGGAAACCGAGGGCGAAGCCCGAGGAATCCAAATTCACATATGCACCGAAAACCGAGGTTTATAACCGGTTTAAACTATGATTTCGACTTACCTGGAGAGAAAATGGCACTCTTGTACCAGCAAGCTACCCGAAACGGCGCAGAAGATACAAATAGCGTGATAAACGGCGCTTAGTTTGCTGCCTAGTGCGCGGTGGCGCCATGTTTTTAACACCCGCCACGCACAGGTCAATACGCGAATTTGGATACCTCATTACATCAAAGAGAATTATTCATATCATAGTTTAACATGTTATGTCACTTAGTAACAATCATTTCTATACTTTACCATCAGTTTGGATCCCGTCCTCAATCCTATGAACAGGATCCCGTCCTCAATCCTAGGAACAGGATCCCGTCCTCAATCCTATGAACAGGATCCCGTCCTTAATCCTATGAACAGGATCCCGTCCTCAATCCTATGAACAGGATCATGTTCCTAATCAAGTCACAGTCTCTAATCCAGTAATGAGTATGAAGACCACTGTTGGTATTCTATACTACAAGTCTTCATTGTATGAGTCAATTATCTGTTTATGAAACCACATTGTAAATCTTATAATAATAATTATTAATATGTAGTAGTGTCAAGTGTCCATCATCTGTGTATAGTAATCATCGTCTAGTTGGACTCCTTTAGGAAGGGTCTTGGAGCTGCCAGCTGCAGATGATGTATTGGACTGATGCTGGTTACGAACGGAGGATTTGTTCAAGTTGCGAGTGGATCGCTTGCTGTCTGTTGTCGAGTTATCTCTCACGGGTAAAGCACCACGTCCAGGTGCTGTTTCTGTGTAGCCATTTTGATCAAGGAACTCGGGTGGAGGAGGGATTATGTCCCCTCCTCCTTCCTCTTCCTCATTTGTCTCCATTTCTGGTGGTCTCTCGGTCACTCCAACTCGTCTCTTTCGATCCACTCTTCCTCTAGACAAGTTGCTCTTTATATTACCAGCTAACCAAGGCACTCGATCCTTCAAACTCTTAGGCTCAGTTGCTGCTGTCTCCTCCTTTTCTTCCTCTTTCTCCTCTTCTTTTGACTCCTCCTCAGACATGTCAGCTCTTGCTTCTCGCATCATTCTCTCTGCTGCTTTTCTCTTCTCACTAGCATCTACTGTCTCTGTGCTGACAGCTGCTTTTGGGTCCTTTCGTAAAGCTACTAGTTCAGCTGCTTGTGATGCAATGTCCTTCAGTACTTCCTGCTGGCTCTGTTTCTTCAAGAGTGCCTCAGCAGGTGCCATCTTTCTTCTCTTACGAGAATGATTCTCTGAAATCGCTTTCTGGAAAAAGAGATAAGGATTAATAATGCTTTCGTCTTCACTTACTTTCCAGTTTGCAATGAAAGTTTTGAAAAAAGCAAAAAATGTTGACGGTTCCGTTTTCGGGCTCTCACAGAACATGAGACAAGCTTCACGATATGCATCCTTCATTTTAAGATGAGCATTAGTGAGTTTATTGATCTTCTTCACTGCTTGCTTATAGAAACTGTATTGCACGAGTTAAGGTCACAAAAAAGGATTGTGCAAATTTTGATTAGGTCCCTCAAAAATATTTTCTCAATCGGCAAAATAATTATTTAATATCTACAATTTTGCTTAGTTAGTGCACGCCAATGCATACATGCATGTGTGTGTAATGGAGGATATGAAGAGTATGAAGTTGTGTGCATCTCGCTGCTGTTCCTCCTCCACAACCTTCAGACCCTGTTGGAGTGTCTCGAAATCACCATCCACTGTCTCCAAGGAAACTAATAACAAAAATAAACAATAAAAAGACAAGACGTAAAACATAAACAACACCAATAGTTACACATTATGAAAAATTAGTTCAGAATTACAAAAAAATTTAGCTGGACAAAAATTGAATTCCATTGTACATGAAGAGGTATCTTTAGATGTACATGTATGGTGTAACTATCAGACCATGCTGCAGCTAATACTCACAATATCATCATTATGAATCGTACCTTCACAAGCTTCACTGATGCTGAGGTCCTCGTAGAAGGACAGTACATTGGGATATAGTGTCTCTACAATATGAGTGATGCATGTAGTTTAGTAGAGTCTGCTTCCTGTCTTGGGTCTTGGTGTCCAATAACTACCACCAAGATATCAAAGTATTAAATGTTATAATTTTCTAGTTGTACCTTTTCCAGTGACTCCAGTTTGAACCCGTATGCTAAGCCACGCCTCTTGCTGTTCATATAGTTGCCGAATGCAAGAATAATCTATGATAGAGAGACGCACACACACATTGATGCAAGTTAGAACACAGGAGTGTGAGTGATAGTGAGCTGTCTCACTTCAAATGCTTTCTTTAGTCTGGGACTTCTG